>VDFB02317586.1:0-19245 GCA_007258455.2 Sequoia sempervirens | reverse complement strand
AAAAATGGTTGAGGGTTAGCAAATAGGGGTTTGCCTTGGTCAAACCCCACTTTTGGTAATCAAACCCTTAATGAAACAATGAAACGAAAGAGAATGATAAACTAATAGTTACATGTAATAGCTATCAGCTTACCAAACCCTTGAAAATGCAAGTTTGAAGTAATTCCAATGGATGCTCCAAAGTGCTTGAATAATGCTTGAATTGATGTTGTAGAATGCTTGAATGCTTGAATATGATGTATGAATGTTGGAGAATTGTAGGGGATTGCTTGAATGTGTTAGAAGATATAAAATGAGGTGAAAAAAACATATTTATACAACCTTGTGCCTTAGTTACCAGTTCATACCTCATCACAGGGTGACATCAAGTGTTTTTGAATAAAAACCCAAAAGGAAAGTTTTAAAAATTTGAATTCTGAACCAAGGGGGACTCATTCACCACCCATGGTGAATGGGTCCCACCTAGGAACTAAAAATATGTGTTTGGAATAAAGTTGTATTTAATGTTATTTATCAGGTTAACATTCAAAAATATACTTAATTAAAGCATATGAGGGCATAAAGGGACCAAATAAAGCACAAGAAAGGGATAAATAGTGGATATGTGCCTAGAAAAGTGTGAAATCTTGTTACAAGACTTTACAACACTTCAAAATAGGAATTTTTTAGTGATGAAAAGGTTATTTTTAGGTGAATTGCAATAAATAGAGTCTAGAAGAGTGTAGAAATGTCTTACAACACTTAGCAACACCTTCACAAGACATCATTATTTGAATTTTAGTACCTAAATATGTATGGTCAAGCCATGTCACAACATAAAATCAAAGAAAAATAGATCAAACACCATGAAACAAGACCTAAAAGCCTGTGAAAATGACAAGGTGTCATTTTTATATGGTACATTTATCCCCCACTTTAGTGAGAGGATGAACTTGCTTCAAACTCACACGATAGTAGCCATGAACATCAAGAGGAGGGTTCAAATGCACTTACATTAGCAAGATGGAATAACAACGATCAAGAGGGATGATCAAGCCCCTAGGATGAAGATCCCATGGAAAACTAAACATAAGAACAAAGGGACACACAAGTGTTGAAATGAATCAAATGAAGCTTTGATCATCAGTCCAACTAGTTGTGGATTAGATCTAGGCTAATTGTTTGAAAAAGAGAATGTGTACTCACTCTGGGGTGATAGAACACATGACAGTCTATCGAGTGAGAAGCCTCAAATGTACTCACTTTGGGTCCATAGAACTTTTGATCATATACAGGGTGAGAAAGCCCAAAAAGGTAAGATACATACGCTAGTTGGTATGCACTCACAAACAAAGATGTGGCTATGGGGAAAAGTCATGCCGCTAGGTGGGCTTCCTACTCAACCATATCGAAGTTACACCTACTGATAACTTTAACAAAGCACCACAAAAAAAAAATGAACAAAAGGAAAGGTACCACAGTCATGCAAGTTGCATTATGCAAGGTGGAAAAAAGAAAATGCAAAATGAAAAATGTAAAGTGTAAAAGTGTTAAGTGTAAAATGTTCAAGGGAGTCTTGTTTAGTTCATGCAAAGTCATTCACTTAGGGATTTTTGTATAATGTCTCCAGAAGAGGACCAATCAAAGAATAGTATATTCACAACTTAGGGGATGTAGTGCATCACATCAAGCCACCAAGAGGAATGTAATATGCTAAGATAGATCACAATTATGAAAGAAAGCACACCTAGCATCATCCACAAAGTGACAAATGCATCATATAAACAACAAGGCTACACTAGGAACCAATAATGAAAATGAATTATGGTAATGTATTCCCTCGACTTTAATGGAATTGGTACACATTGTTCTGTGAGAAATTACTTTAAAGTAGAGAAGGGAAGAAAAAGAAACAAGACATGAGAGCCAACTTGGAAAGCTCTATGGCGAGTCATATGTTTCTGAGTAAGGCTGCGTCATGTCAAGGAAAATGAAAAAGAAAGAAAAGGGAGTTTCCCCCAAGAAAAAAAAGCACACCAAACACATAAGAGATTTATGGATTTGGGGTTAGTATGTTCATTGCTATAATGTTTGTATGAAAGAGCTCAAAATTTTCATCATTCCCCAAAGCACATAGAACTAGAAGAATGACACAAAGAGAATGAAAACAAAAGAAAAAGAAAGACCATTTTGGGTCAACATGGAAGAGACATTGCAATCTCAACGCTTTGCATCATCCCCAAAAGGAAAACACAAGTGAAAAGAAAGAGAATGAAAAGGTGAAAGAAAAATGAAAAAGCTTTTGGGTCAACATGAAGGAGACATTTTGGTCTCGATGCCTTGTGTCATCCCAAAAATGAAAACACAAAAAAAAAGTGAAGAAGACAAAGACCTTGTGGGTCAACATTGAAGATACCTAGGGTGTCTCTATGCTTTGTGTAATCCCCAAAAGCAGAACACAAAATGAAATGGAAAAGAAAGTGACCTTGTGGGTCAACATGGAAGAGATATAGGGTGTCTCTATGATTTGCGTCATCCCCAGAAGGAGAACACAAAACAAAAGTAAAAAAGACAATTCATGACAAATAGAAGAATAGAGAGATTAATAGAAGAAGTGTACATAGAGAGGGAACATCAAACACATGATACGGGAGAACACAATACACACACGAAAGGAAAATGAAAAGGAAAAAAGAAAAAAGAAAAAAGGGCTAATTAGGTGCATAAAAGTCAACCATCTAATAAGAAATCTGCCTTCCAATCATGTTTAGTGTAATGTGAGGGTGGTTGACTATCCAAAGGAATGATCACAAGCACTAAACTAGGAGTCATGCAAGGTTCTTCACTCAAGGTTAAGAGAATTTATCGTTTAAGCTCATTGTAGATGAGAATAAAGAGTTGAGGTCATTGTGTACTTCTTCATCTATTTTTGCTATCGTCGCATCATCGTCATCATCAAGATTAATGACAATGGGAGGACATAGGGTGATTTCTAAGGATGGATGTATCAAAAGCTGTGGTTGTTGGATTAGTTCATTTTGTTGGGATTTTTGCATTGGACTATCTCAAGTGGTAGGTTAGGAGAAGGAGGGTGGTCATCTATTAGGTCTATTAAAGGTTGAGGTTAATTTTTTGTATTTTCTTCCATGTGAGATTGAGGAGCAAGGAAACAATGATGACGCCTAATTTCCCTAGCACTGCAGTTTCGTTTAATTTTGTTTAGGAGTTGTTGAGGTGTAAGAGAAAATTGAGGCATCATAGGTTCTTCTAATTCTAAAGAAGAAAGAATAGAAGAAACCAAAGAGGATGGATCAACCACTTTCTCTTTTGCTTTATACACTTGTTTAATACAAGGAGGCATGACATGAGTTGTTTCATTTTCCCTTGGTCATTTAAATGATGGATAGGAAGTATCTAGGGGTGGTTGTTCATAAGGTTGTATGGTTTGATCAATGTCAGACTTAGGTTGAATCATGGTTTCATCTATGATAGGTGGGGTTGAAGTGGATAGGGAGATGTTACGAAGAGACAATTTGGCTATCTGTTTGGCTTTGAATTTTTGGTAGGTTATGAAAAAGAAGTCCTTTTGAGGTGTGATGGGTTCCATGGGTTTAGGCCAAAAGGATTCTAATGAAAAATTACCTTTGGATGATAAGGGATTAAAGCCATTATGGTGTATGGTAAGTATCTCATTTCCATGTGGAAACTTCAAACACTTGTGAACAACTAATGGGATTACTTTCATTGAGTGAAGCCAAAGGTGGTCTAACCACAAATGAAATTGGTCAGATTGTGGAATAATTGAAAATGTTACCTCCACAGTTTTAGGTCCTATCTATAAGGGGAGTAAAATCAATCTGGTCATAGGGAATGCAAAACCATAATGTGTTTTAATCCATGTAGTTGGTTTATTATAATTGTCTTGATATAGCTCATGTAATACTAAAAAATATTTTTTGATTAAATTCTCACCACAAGCATGATCTATTAGTATCTTGTTAGTGGGATTATCATAGATTTTTCCAGCTATGTAGAGAGGACCATCAGGAAGCTTTTTTAGTATGTCTTTAGTAGAAAAAAGTGATATAAAGAGATTTAGTGGTTTGGCCCTTACGAGGGATAACGTCTATCGTAGCCACAAGTTGATCCATATGACTATCTTAGGTAACAGGTGGAGTTATATCATTTTGTTCATTGTTGGTATCAATAGTAATTACATCAGTGGTTGAAGGTTCACTAGCCTTGATTGGTGAAAATTTGTAAATTCTAGTTAGGGGGTGCAATAGACTTATTGCCTTGATCATTAACACCCATAATGGAAAAATGGCCTGAATCAATGAGGTCTTGAACTAAATTTTTTAGATGCTTGCAGTGTTCAGTGTCATGTCCATTTTGGTGATGAAAATGACAATAAGCATTAGGTTTGAAGGTGGGTGGTAAGGGCTGATTTGGATCAAGCAGTCAGACGGGTGGCAAAGTGAGCATGCATTGTTGAATTAATTT
This sequence comes from Sequoia sempervirens, assembly GCA_007258455.2. Classification (NCBI taxonomy): domain Eukaryota; kingdom Viridiplantae; phylum Streptophyta; class Pinopsida; order Cupressales; family Cupressaceae; genus Sequoia; species Sequoia sempervirens. Next base: position 14,763 of record VDFB02317586.1, on the reverse strand, counting down.
GTTCATTGTGTTATGGAGGGTATTGAGTAAGGGAGTAAATTATCTCATTAGGTCCCCATAGGTATAAGGAATAGTTGTTTTAACAACGACCACTTGAGTTTGAGTTGGTTGGGTTGGTTGTGCTTGTGAAGGCAGAGCGGATTGAACTTTAAGAAGCCTCTATTTTGTTTGTGAAATTTTTTGTGTTATTTTGGTTTTGATTGTTGTGTTAAAGTTTTTCAGCTCGATTAGATGTGAATTTTGAATCATGACTTGAAACTGAGTTGTGGTATTCACACTAGGTTGTGCATAAATGCATAAACGAAGGTAATTTCATCATTGTTAGCTTATCCTAAAGGTGTGTGTTCAAGTTTGTTATAAACATCTTTTGTAGATGTGCATGAGGAATCTTGACATCAATTTGAGCATACAAGGATTAGTATTGTGAGATAAAATTGGTTACCTTTTCATTTGTGTTTTGTCTACATCACATGAGGTCATCCATTTTCCTTTTAAGGGCCATGTACACTTGAAAGTGACTTATGAAATCATCCACCAATTCATTGAATGAATGGACATGGAATGATTGGGAAAGTTGGAAAACCATTCTAATGCAGTAAATTTCAAGGTTCTTAGAAATATTTTGGCTTACAGCTTATCATCAAGGACAAAATCACTACACAGAGTGGTATAAGCATTAACATGGTTGATAGGGTCTCCTTTACCTCCATATTTCTCAAACCAAGGAATTTCTATCCCTTGTGGCATCAGGGTACGCAAGATCTCTAAGGATAAGGGGTTGCTACATACATGATATGTGGTTGGATTAGTTTGACCTTGGCTAATGGTGGAAAGTTGATGTTGCATCGATGAAACGGTGTTAAGGAGTTGTGTGAGAATAGGGTCAAGGTAAGTGGGTTGAGGTGGAAGAAAAAAGGGTGATGGAGTGTAGGTGATGTTAGGTGAAGTGAAAGGGATACTATGGGGTGTGAAGGTGGTGGAGAGTACTTGAGATGCCACAAGAGAAGTAGGAATGCTAGGTGGAATTGGGAAAGAAGTAGCCACATAATTAACCTGATGCATAGTTTTATGGACTTGAAAATTGGTATAAGTTGGTATGGATGTTATGGTTGAAGGGGGAGGAAATTGAGGTCCTCCTTGGCTTACATGAATGTGTGTGGATTGAGTATTAGAAGAGGCATGTTTATTATAAATCTCAAAAATTCTCTTGATTACTTGTAAGCCATCATCACTTTCAATGAAATGATAAAGATTGTCAATAGCAGGTATGGCAGTGGAGGAAATGTTTTCAAGTGACAAATATTGTTGTAAATGTGCAAAATCCTCAGGAATATTAATGGCCTTTTCTTGTGGGAGGGATTTTTTTTGAGTTTCAACATTCATTGGATGGAAAGGTGAAGGCATAGAAGTGGTATTTTCAATGCATAATGCACCATTATCTATACTAGGAGTAGGAGCTCGTGAGATCCCAAGGTCCACAACAAAAGTGCTATTGTGGGAGGCGATGAGTCTAGAACTTCTTCTCACTAAAGTATTATCAACGGAGCACCAAACACTCATAGAAGTACCACAAAGGAGGGGTGAATGCAAATGCAAGGTAATCTAAGATGTCTAATATGCAAATAACAAAAATGTTGCTAATTGTAATAGGAATGTAACCATAGAAAATAGGAATGCGGGAAAATGCCAAAAATGCTTTGTAAAAAGTGCAGAGGGACGAATTCACCCAAGGTGGCAAATGAGTCCTAGTATCATGTTTTTTGTGTGTTTTCATAAATTTTAAGATGAATTTAATGCTCTACAGAATGCAAATTTTTCAATTTTTTTCAATGAGATGTAATGAAAAAATGAAATCTAAATGAAGTTTTCACTAATGCAATATGAAAATTCCTAAAATGCAAAAAACAAAACAATGTCCTAATTGAATGTTGATGAAAAAGTAATCTATGGTGCAATATACAAATGAAATAAAAATGAAAAGTGTTCAAAATGCAGTTTTACTAAAATGAACCATTGATTTTTGGGTTCCTAGGACTTTCTTTAGCTCTTCTAGGGTTTTTCACCTAAAAGGAGAGAGATAGGGCCCAAAAAATGTAAGGGTTCATTCAAATTAATGTTATGTATGATTTTTAGTAAACTAAATAAAATTAAGTGATTTAAATGAATGAATATGAATGCAAAACTTAGATTTAAACTATGTTTGAAAACACACTATGATATGCAAACAATGAACTAAATGAAGAAATGATGCAGAACAAAAAGAAATTAGATGAAACAGAGTGTAGTTGGGAAATTTTTGATGATTTTGGAATGTTGGGGATGTTTATTGAAATAACTAAAATTTTGCAGTGGGACTCATTCGCCCAGGGTGGAGAATTAGTCCTCGTACTGGTGAAAAAGTGTCAAAAACTGGTTTTTGACTGTTTGGATCTAGAATCTGAAAAAATTCATATTTTCAGTCCTAAGGAGGGACTCATTCGCCATTGGTGGTGAATCAACTCTCTCCCAAGTTTCTAAAAAATTAGGAGACAACTATGCAACACCAGATCTGGAAATCTCTGATTGTTAGGTTGTTGAAGTCAATTCTACAAGAAATGGATAGAAAACCTTCTCCAAGATCAAAATATGAATGAGTTGACTTGAAGAACCTAGTTGATTTTTTTACCAATCTTCAACACCAAAAAACTTGTTAAATCTACATACCTAGGTCTGGAAACACATGCAATAAGGGGAAAATGGTTGAGGGTTAGCAAATAGGGGTTTTGCCTTGGTCAAACCCCACTTTTGGTAATAAAACCTTTAATGAAACAATGAAATGAAAGAGAATGATAAAATAATAACATGCAATAGCTATCAACTTACCAAACCCTTGATAATGCAAGTTCGAAGTAATGTCAATGGATGCTCCAAAGTGCTTGAATATTGCTTGAATTGATGTTGTAGAATGCTTGAATGCTTGAATATGATGTGTGAATGTTGGAGAATTGTAGGGGATTTCTTGAATATGTTAAAAGATATAAAATGAGGTGCAAAACACATATTTATACAACCTTGTGCCTTAGTTACCCATTCATACCTCATCAAAGGCAAACATCAAGTGTTTTTGAATAAAAACCCAAAAGGAAATTTTAAAAAATTTGAATTTGGAGCAAAGGGGGACTCATTCACCGCCCATGGTGAGTGAGTCCCACCTAGGACCTAAAAATATGTGTCAGGAATTAAGTTGTATTTAATGTTATTTGTTGGGTTAACATTCAAAACTACTCTTAATTAAAGCATATGAGGGCATAAAGGGACCAAATAAAGCATGAGAAAGGGATAAATAGTGGAGATGTGCCTAGAAAAGCATTAAGTATTGTTACAAGACTTTATAACACTTCAAAATAGGACTTGTTTAGTGATGAAAAGGTGATTTTTAGGTGAATTGCAATAAATAGAGTCTAGAAGAGTGTAGAAATATCTTACAACACTTCACAACACCTTCACAATACATTGTTATTTGAACTTTAGTACCTAAATATGCATGTTCAAGTCATGTCACAACATAAAATCAAAGAAAAATAGATCAAACACCATGAAACAAGACCTAAAAGGCCATGAAAATGACAAGGGGCCATTTTTCTATGGCACAATAAGTAATCTCTATTTTATTGAGTTGATTTACTTTCACTCATATCTCATGATTCCTACTCCAATATATAACATTTTTACCATTGCCAACACCATTATTCTCCTTTGAATGGTTGCATAATTTTAGTTTGTCACTTCTTCTACTTTGAATCTCTACCATATGCATATAACAGTTACTACAATTGGGATTTGAAAGGATTTGGAAACTCCTCACTTTCAAAGAAAAATAAACTAAATTTGGTCACATCTAATCATTGAATATCCTATAAATAGTACACATTTCTATTTCAATTTGATATTTTACTTCGCTTTCAAGGACTGAAATAATTGAATCTAAAAATTCAAGGAGACAAAGTTACTTTATTGAAAAGACTGTTTTTCCCTCGCTTAGATTTGCAAAGATCTGCTGGCACTTCCTCATAAATGTTCCTGTTACCAATATTTGAAAATTTGTTTTTTTTTAACAAAAGTATCGGGTGCTTTCTCATAAATATATATATTTTTAAGTTTTAATCTTTTTGTAGTTTGTAGGTCATCTCTAGTAGTGACAATAAATGCCATTATTTCTTTTTGAGTGCTCAAATCACAAGAGCTTTGCACCATTGGTAGAAAAGAATTATGAGATTTATTTCAAAAATCTTCGTTCTGAGATTTTTGGGGAGCGATTTGTTTGTCTGACACTCTTTTGTAGAGTTAAAAGAAAAGGGGGTTTCTTGTCATTCATTTGGTTATCATTCCTTCCTCAATGTTATAAGCAGTTCTATAATATGGTGGTATAAAGCTCTAACATATGAATTTTTTTTTTCAATTATCTTGAAATATTGAAATGAATCTTATTTTTGGGTTATTGGTTTGGGTTGTTACACTAGATCATCTTGTGGGTTTGGTGGAGGAACATATGGTGGGATGACAGATGCATTTTGATTTAATAAGGTGTTGTATGGGGTGTATGGTGGCATGATATTTTTGAGAGGGTTATTCGGGTATCGATGTATATGTTCCTAACACATTTGTATTGACGATGTTCTGTTGAGGATTATAGTAGGAACTTGGTTGTTGTTGTTGTTGTTGTTGCTACTATAGAGCATAGTGTTGAGCTAGTAAGGATTGTTGTTGTTGTTGTGCCATGAGGGCTCGCTATTGGGAATATTGTTGTTGTTGTTGTATCACAAGAGCTTGCTATTGGGACTATTGTTGTTGTTGTGATACTAAAAATGCTTGATGAGCTTGATGTTGTTGTTGGGATAAGGCTGATTTTTGTTGTTGTTGTTGTTGGGCTGCTAGGGCTACTTGTTGTTTATTTTTGTTGGGCTGCTATGGTTGCTTGTTGTTGTTGTTGTTGATGTTGGATGGCTTGTTGTGATTGCTATAAAGCTAGGGTATGCACTTGCAATGTAGCATTAGGTGGTTCTTGGGATATCTGAGATGGATTGTGAGTGTTGATGTTCTGAGTGGGTAGTGGATTGCTGATGAGAGGGGAGGATTCCCTTGGTTTATCATCCCTTGTAAGATGGTGGATTGATGTGGAGGAATGTAAGTTTGAGGTCCTGTTTGATTTTGTATGGTAAAGGGGACCCTGGGAAAAGATAAGGATGGTACCATTATATTTTGTGATGGAAATGACACACTAGGACCTTGAGTCTATTGATTAAAAATATTTCCTTATCCCATGTCTTGAGGATTTCTTTGTGTAAGAGATGTAAACAAGGCATTACCTAGGTTGGTGGGATTTGTGACGGTGATCCCATAATAGTGGTTTACAATTTTTGACCAAAGCTGGACCTTTGAAATTATTATTTTCAACTAAATCTTCACATTCGAGCACCTATAGCGGCTAAACCATGAGGAATTTGAAGATGATAAAACTAGAGTCTCATGAAATTTTGTGTAGATTCTAAAATATTTTTTTCAAAATTTTTGGAATCAAATTGCACTTCTTTTTCCATCTCCCCGAAAATTGATTTTTTTCAGAAAACAACATTTTTAAAAGTGCATCACCATATAACGCATAACTTTTTTTCCATGAAGGATAAAATTCTAATTCTTTCAAATTTAGATTTGTAACTCTGATATCTAGTGCTTCCACTTGGTTAGATAGTTTTTATTGAATATTTTTTCCTTAATCAAGTTTCAAAGTCAAACTAATTACAATTCAGACACGGACCAACGCGTAACTTTTTTTGTATATGTCAAAATTTAATTTAATTTTTTTGTTGGATCAAGGGACTTCAATATCTGGTGCACTCATATTTTCAATTTTTTTTGATAATCTTCTATTTTTCCACATGTGAAGAACAAAGAAATTCATTTTCGATGAAAAACTTATGTTTAATAAAACTTAAAAAACTAATACATAACAAAACAAAACATATTAAAATTATATTCATTGGATAGCTTGTTCTAAGGAATACCATAATCATTTGAAATAAATTTTAAATGAATTCATTTGATCCCCCAAAAGCTAAATCAAAAGTGATTTTTTATCAGCATTTTGATAGGTGTAAAGGAGACGCATTTATAGGTATGGTTTAAAACTAGCGAGGTTCTATCCAAGGGGGTTTGATCTAAGGTGATTTTATCAAACCCTCTTCAATTGGAATCCTTAAAATGGAACTTTTTAAGGCTTAAATCATTATATTTTCTAAAAATATGTGATTTCAGCTAAAATCAGTTCCTCTCAGGAATTGTAAACCACTATTATGTGACACCCACCAAGGGATTGTTTTGAGATGAATTGATAATGGATGGGGTGGATGTGTTTTGTGAAACCAATGGTACAGATGAGATAATGGGAGGATTGAATAAATATGTCCCCCTATCTACATTAAGGGTTGAATCTATGGTATAGTATTGGCATGCCCTTGTGTGATGTTTTGAGATATTTGGTCTATACTTCTTTGCATGATGGTGGGAAAACTTGTGGTATTCATGGGTATGGATGAAGAGGGGTGTCCTTGATATGTGGAGGTCGTGATGGAATAATGAAGTTCAAGAGATTTATATGGTTTTTTTTTATCTTTGGAAACAAGAGGAGCACCAAAGGTAGGTGTACATGTGGTTGTTTAGGATGGAGGATTGGTATAGAGGGTACCCACAAGTGTGTTTCTCTCAAATGGAAGAGTTAGACCAAAGTCCTTGGAAAGGCTAGTCACAAGACTGGGAGTGGATGTTTGAGTTAGCCCTAGTGATGGAGTTGTGAAGTCGTGTGTCAAATTTTGTGCAAAAAATGATGGGGAAATAGGAGCTTCATTTTCAAAGGCTTGATGTTCGATGATTTCCTCTGTAGTAAGCTCAAATGGATTGTTCGTGATGTCCCGTATCTCATATTGTCCTGATGGAGATGATGGTTGTTGTTATGGGGTAACTTGACTTCTTAGATCAAATTCTAAAGGATTTGGATCACTTGAGGTAAATTTGACTTTGGTTTTCTCCAAGATTCTCTTGTGTTGTAATCTCATCTTTACCATAAATTTTTTGTCACCTTTAGGAGAGTTGTGTTGAGATTTGTAATATTTGAACTCTCTAGTTGACTCAAATCTAGGTAAAAGGGATTCTCTAAGTATTTTTGGAGATATGATGATAGTGGGGGATGAAAATATGGGTGATGTGGAGAGTTATCTTTCCAAACATTTTGGGATAACACTTTTGACTTAAGTTTGATGTTTTGATGTTTGGATAAAGGATGTTGATGAGCTTGTCAATTATTATGGTAGAATTGTGACCTTCAAGATAGACTAGTTCAAGATTGATAACTAACTTACCTAAATGCATGGAAAAGGATTGATTTCACAAAAAAAATAGCCAAGTTAAGGTCTTAGGTTGATTGATATTTAAGTCAAAAGAAGTTGGTGTATTCAAATTTTTTGCAAAGTTTGGTGAAGTGACCTCGATGAGTTTTGATGGAAGGGTGAGTGAAGTGTTTGACCCTGTTGGAATAATGGAGAAGAATGGCTATATATACTATTTTGTGTTGTCATTGATGTCACCATGTTGTGATTGCAAGTCTAGGTCAGTGCCTAATCTGGTATTTTGGTTTGGTATCTGAACTACTATTCAAGTTGCACCCTCTGATATTCTAGTCTACAATCCTCCGTGGTTGATAGTTGATCCTTGAGGATTTGGGAAATAGTTTATGGTTGTTGAAAGCATGTATGTTCAACATCTCTCATGCTTCGGTGCTCATACAACATATTGGCATTATTTTGTTGATTACTTTTTGCAATTAAGTTTATTTTTGGCTGACTTCATCGATAAGTTGTGATATGGTGAATTAATATTGTTATGTAGATATTTGTGTGACCTATCATAGGTCTATGCCAACATGATGTAGCATGTTGTGTGCTTTAATTTTGTTTGAAAAGATTTTGTGAATGCTTGTAGGCGACAAGTTGGTATTTTTGGTAAACAAGGAAATGCATCTAATTAGGCCAACCTAATTTATGCTTCCAGATAGATTGAGTATATATATGTTGAATAATTTTTGAAGATGGTGAGTTGTTGATGAGGAAGTTGTGAATGTGAAGGTGAAGAAGAGTGAAAATGATGAAGTTTGTTAAGTCTATCTATTGAGCATCACTAGAACTACATCATCACTTGTCAGGTGCACTCTTTTTAGTTCATTTTTGCTTTAAAGCCCAATTTTGTTTTGTAAATATTTTTGTAGGAAGTGATCCTCCTTGTAAGCAGTAAAATTTTGTATCTAGATAGTGAGTCCTATTCAAGGCAGTGAGCCTTATATATTTAGTTTTGAAACTACTTTATATTGTGAGTTAATCCTCACCGTGGTTTTTCCCTCATTAGGTTTTCCACATAAAATCTAGTGTTCTTTGTGTTGATTTTACTTTATGATATCTACATTTAATGTTCATATTTAATAACAAAACATTGTTGTTGTGAATTTAATAAGTGTTGAAGTTTTGAGTTTAATTTGGTGACAATTGATTCAATGTCCCTCTCAGTTGTCTTGCACCTTTTAACAATTGGTATCAGAGCTTTGGTTTCTTGGTATAGAGGTTAACCGCTTGAGGAAGATCATGAAGATTGATCAAATGGATGATAAAGAAGAACTTCAGGCTGCACTTGAGGCTCTTGACAAGGTTGAAAATGGAAAAGGAGATTTGAAAGAAAATATTGATGATGCTAATGAATTTGTTTGAAAGCTGAAATAACAATTAAAGAAATTCAAGGAAAGACATAGAGAAGTGAGTGAGCAGCTGAAACAAGAGATAATTGGACTGAAAGTGCTTGTAGAAAAAAAGAAGATAATTGAAAAATGTTTGAATACAATGGTGTAGAAAAAATCTGATGAATGGTCTAAACTCGAACAAGAGGTAGTAAACTTAGAACTGGAGAAGGAAAAACTCTATGAGAACAATTTTAGATCTAACTCTCACAAACTTGAAGAACTGCTTGCAGGACAAAAACCAAGTAAGGATAAAGGTGGCTTGGGAAATGAAGCAGGTGAAAGTTCAAAGGACAATGAAAAGACTCAAGAAAAAGGGAAGCAAACAATAAATTCAAGAAATTTTGCAAGGAAACCACCTGTGAGACAACCTAATGCACAAAGGTATCCCTCTTTCAATGGTATTTTTTTTCCTATAATAAATATGGTCACAAAGTAACAAAATGCAGGAGCAGGATTAATCAGTTTCCTGGTTCTTTCTCTAAACAATGTTTTTCATGCAAGAAGGTTGGACATAAAGCTACTGAATGCAGATCTCAAGTGAGAATGATCAGTCGGATAATAATGAACAAGTTTATTGGAGGAAAATAGAATCAATCTTTTAATGGCTACTACTAGATCTATAACAAATTTAGGCACAAAGCAAGTCAATGTAGATCGAGAAGTAATGGAGGTGATACCAATCATAAAAGTGTTGTCTGCTATAATTGTAACAAACCTAGACATATCCCAAAGGTTTGCAGAAGTAAGAAGGGAAGGAAGTCGGCTATGGTAGAGAAGAATGAATCGATAAAGAAGATCGACAAAGAAGAGATGAAACAAGAGATGCATAAGACGTGGAAGAATAAATAAGAAGAACCTGAAAATATTGATGTGTTTGTGCCCACATTTGGTATGAAAAAATCCTTTGAGAATTAGATCTAGCATGGTCTTAATGGGAGCATTATCAAAAAATTATAAAAACCCCCTGGAAGAATGGTGTGTCAGAGGCTAGCATGAGGATGGAATGTGAAGAATGAATAATTAGATGTTTTAAAAAAGGAACTAAAAGAAAACATGTTGGCATGCTAATTTGTAGACCAAATTATGGTTTTCTAAGTCGAGAAGAATGTTTTTAGTAGCTTTTTGATGTATGCCACATTTAATGTGATTTAGGGAAAATCGATGGTGTATAAGGTAAAAATTTGTAGGTCTTTTGATTAGTTGAGCACTTGAATAGTTTGAAAGGTGTCTTGGAGCAATCTTGAAGCAATCTGAAGCATTTATAAATAAATTTGAAGAAATTATTATGGCTACTTAGAAATTTTATTCTTTGGTCTACGAGGGAAAAAGAAGTCTAGACTAAACAATAACGAATTTAGGAAAGTTAAGCATGGAAATGGATAGAGGATCCAGTGGTGACATTCCACTAAAGTTGAAAGGAATTGAATTGAAAGAATTTGATCATAGGAAGATGAAGGAGATGAAACTAGGGCTGAAGGAAAATGAATTATAGAGCACAACAACCCTAGGTATGGACTTATGGGGAGAATTTCCTTGGTTTGTTGATAAAGATTCCATCTTCTTCTTGTTGAGTTGATTCAAGAACAACAACATTGTGTTGGGAAAACCCTACCTAATCACAAAGGAAACAATCAAAGTGATTACTGGATTATGTAGTATTGGGGATCTCCTTGGAAAGAAAACTGTGAAATACAAAGATGTGGAGGAACTTACTACCATTAATAAAAACCCTCGAGCCCTATTGATAAACACTTTTGAGGATTCTGCCGTAAGGTATGTTGCATATGGCATTTCCTATAAAATTTATTTCATAAATAGTGAAGGATCAACTTCATCTATTGTTGTATATATTTCACATATTCAATGGTTAAGGAAAATAGGAAGTTTGATCTGTCTAGCCTATTACTTGAAAATCTAACTAAAAATGCCTGAATGTTGTTGGTTATCCCTTTTAGTTTGGATGCTATCTTGTGTGTTTGGATTTTTACTTTTTGGACTCCCTAATAGGAAGAGAAAATGCTATGTGGGAATCTAGTATTTCTATTGGGAAATTTTTTTATAGATATTTGGAATCATTGGAAAATAATGTAAGTGTGTGCAAATCATATTTCACATCTTAAAGTCAAATCTATGCTCTGGTATTTCAATACCAAGTCAGTTTGAAGTGGGTTCATCCTCCAGTAAGAGAGAGTTGGAAGTTATCATTGGTGAGTCTCCTCTGGAACTAAAAAAGAGGAAAACTATTGTAACAAATGTCTTGGAAGAGAAGAATGAAGAAGAATCTCTACTTGGATCTGACTCCTTTGATCCATAGGATATACGAATGTTGCTGGAAAAGGGTGAGATGAAGAATGTTGGTGAAATGTGGAATGTGTGCTCTTCATTTGAGAAACTTAAAATTGATGATGTGTTGGTTGATTATTTTCTTAACAAAGATATTTCAATTTTAGATGTGTTAGATTCTTTGCTAGATGATTTAGTAGAGATTGTTGAAGAGAGAACATTAATGGAAGGACCCAAAGGACATAAGTTCAAAGCTATGATTGAAAGAATATGTAACAAAGCAAAGCAAGTGCTATCTAAACATATGAATGAGACAAAAGAATGCATCAAATAAATATCTAACATTTACAGGTATTATCTCTATGGCCGATAGTTGTTGATAATTTCAAAAGAAGAATTGAAGCTATTGAAGCTGAGATGAATAGTATTGGAAAGAACTTTGATTTCTTCAAAGACAGGGATGGAAAACAAAGAATAAGGGTTGGAGAATTACAAGTGGAATTGCTGACTACTCAAAGGAAAGGAGAAGATATGGTTAAAACCTTCTGGTTGGTTAAGGAAGTTGTTGAGGTTCGGTTAGATCATCTCTCCATAATTCTCTCTAATGTAGAAAATTGTGAACGATTGTGTCAATCTTCTTATCAAACACCTTCCTTTACACAATTATCTTTCTTGGAAGGTATGAGTGCAAGAATGAATTCAGTTGTACTTTCCTAGAAAAGAATTATTTCGATCATAAGAGAGAGGTATAAGAAAATATTTCACGTAAAAAGTGTCATTCTTGTTTGAATGTTTGAAATGGAAACTGGATTTTTCGTGTATACACAAATTCATCATATATATATGTTTATATCCTACTTTTTTTTTTTTTATCCGTGACATTTTCAGTGAAAATTAAAGTGTCTCATGTTTTCCAAAATCTGCACCATCAGAAGATCTTGATGTCTTGATTCCAACGCAACTCGAACGAAGCGAAAAGGAGTCTGTTTGTGCAAGTTATGGCCAGTCAAACCTTGGGTCAAATTGGTATAAGAGGGCATCCAGAAGGGGAAAAAATGATCATCTCAAAAATCAATGGAACCAGTGTCATCGCGAAAAGCTCGTCAAGACGATTCTGACGGTGTTCGTTTCGTCGAAATCCGACATCGTATGCTCAACTTATCAGCGGTCAAAGTTTGCAGTTGACTTTTTTGTGGACTGTACGGATGCTGACGTTAGCATTCCGTACCGTACAGACTGTGAAGTGGCCGAACCAAAATTTGACATGTGGCTTCCACGCTATAATTGTACGACACCAGGTCGTGACACGTGTCGCCCGTGACACACGCTGGCAACAATAAGCCGGGCGCTCCGCCGCCAGAACACGGTCACACAATAACAGGCCACAAGAAGTTATCATTATAAGACACGTCACTTCCACGTCGGCACCTGTCAGCATACATGTCATCACACACGTCAGCGTTATTGGCAAATGATATCTCGCCACGTTGCGCCCTCCTGGCGCGACACGTGGCCCCACGGGTTTTCTCTCCTACCGGCGGTCGCAGATTTGTTTTGTTTGTTAGAACAAAAGGTCGTTGACCGAGAATTTCGAACCCGTAACCTCCGCCTGCCGAGCCAACTCTTCCACCGTTGAGCCAAACAACCGGGCGCTAATAATGGATGGAGTGAGTTTTGTTTTGTTATAAGTTTGTTAAAATTTGGTTGGTGAAAAGCCGACGGCCGGGAGTTGAACCCGGAACCGCTGGTGTGTTAAAATGAATAGCCACCGCTGAGCCATCGGATGGCTTTAAAATATATATAGCGGCGGTTGGTTTTGTTAACTGTGGAAAACCCGAATGCCTTAATTCAAACAAAAAATCCCTCCAAATGTAAAACAATAATCCTTTTTAAAGGATTAAATGTAACCTCCAAAACCATAAAGCCCGAAAAGAAGAAAGATTGAAGGGCTCTAAAATATTTTTAAAGATTAATATATGTTAAAAATGGAGGAGGTTGAAAATATTATGTAAAATAGGGAGATTTTTGAAAATCTTTATGTATTTTGGAGAGATAAGGTGGATTTGGGAAATATTTTGTAAATCAATTGGTTAGTAACCAAATTGAGAAAATTTTATGTATTTAAAGGGGTGTGAGGTGAGAGTGGGAGCCAAGTTTTTTTTCAGGTTGAAGTCTTGATGCTGAGGTGACGAAAGAGAGGTCTTGTTGGAGAGTTTTCAAGTCATTCTTGCACGTCAGAGCACTGTTATGCTGCCGAAGTGATTGGAGAATGGTGGTGCTTTTGTAATTGATTTTTGGATTTAATCGGATCGGTCTCTCTATTGGAGTGGACCCGGAGACGTAGTCTTTAGGGACGAACTCCGTTATCAACTGTTTGCACTTCTCTTCTTCTCTCTTTTTTTTTCTCTCCTTTCCTTCCTTTCTGTTAAATCACCTTGTTATTACTTTCATTCTGTTATTTCCTTAAGTTAATTTTGATTTAATTAACTTGGAATAATCATTGTAAAAGCATTGTAAAAGTTAAGCATTTAAATACTGCAATCTAGTCTAGATCCTATACAGATCAAGTTGGTATCAGAGCCAGGTTGGCTATTATTGCAGTTATTTGTTTTTTGAATGCTAACAAGATCTAGGATTTAGAAGGGTGAAGGAAAACTCGAAGACTTTAATCCTGAGATTGGGAAGCGTAAAACATTTCCGAAGATGTCAGTTTCTGGAATGGAGGTTCCTGAAGAAATCAGTGAGCAGGAATTTCGAAGAGCATTCCTCGAGATGAAGGCTAAGGTGGATATTCTTTTTCAGGAGAGACAAGAACGGAAGGAACGTGAAGAAGGTTCGTTGAAGCAAGAAGATCGTGAAGACAAGAAAGGGAAACATCTTGAAGATGGTGGCAAGCAACCAAATCACCCCTTTTCTTCTTCTCCTCCCTCTTCTCCTTCTCCTTCTTCTCCATCTTCTCCTCATTCTATTTCTTCTAATCCTTTCAAGAGTGGGTATAAACCTAAAATTAAATTGGATGTAAAATTTGACTTGCCTAAATATTGTGGTGAACTTAATGCTGAAAAATTGGATGATTGGATTCAACAAATAGAGGTCTACTATAGAGTCCAAACCTAATAGATGATGTTGATAGGATCCAATTAGCTACTCTTCATTTAGGAGGTACAGCCTTAACTTGGTGGGAGAGTAAGTCTAAGGCAGAAGTTTCACAACATGGTAGAGTCAGTTTAACTTGGGCAGAATTTATTAATGCACTTAAGAAGCAGTTTTATCCCTTAGGACATATGCAGCAGTTAATGATGGACTGGCAAATGTTTAGGCAAGGGAAAGGTCAAACTGTCCAAGAGTACACCCATGAGTTTAGGAAAAGGGCTATTGCTTTGAATGTTCCTTTGTATACCCAGGACACTTTGTTGAAGTACATAGGAGGTCTGCATTCCTACCTTAGACATTCCATTTTGGTTTTGAACCCTTGTAATTTGGATGAAGTGTCTATTCAAGCTACACACTTAGAGCCAAGGGGTAAAGGATCTTTTATTGATAAGTTTGATAATGATGTGAAGAAATCTTCTAAGAATGCAGAGACAGGGAAAGGAAAGAAGGCAACTACAGTTAAGAAGGATGAGAAACTTGCTTGCACTCATTGTGACAAGAATGGTCATGAT
>VDFB02317582.1:0-49798 GCA_007258455.2 Sequoia sempervirens | reverse complement strand
GCTAAATAAAAATGGTTGTGTCTGAGTAATTGCTGGTAGTGTTGTTTGGACAAAAGATAAATATTTTTCTGAGATAAATAAAATTGATTGTCTCTGATAAGATTTGTGCCTGAAAAGTTATCATTCTGTGAACTATAAATTGGCCATATAGCTGCAGGAAGGAAGGAGCAAGAAGATTTTTGGTGGAAAGTTAGCAATAAGGTTATCGGGAAGAAATCAGAATCAAAATAAAAGCAAGGTGAGTCAAATTATTTGAATCGATGGGAAAACTTGGTAAAAGAGTGTTAAAAGAAAATGAAAGTTTAATTTGTGAAAATGACTTTTTAAAGGAAAAAAATAGTGAACTCTTGAAAGCATTGTGTCAAGTTGAGGAAGAATTGCTAGATGTTAAGAAACAAAATTCTGAATTGTTAAAAGATTTATACAAGATTTTAATTGAGAACAGTGAACAAGTAATAAAAATTTGTGATCTTGAAAATGAATTAGAAAAAGTTAAAAGAGAGAATGAAGTGTTAGAAGAAAAACCAAAATTGTTTGATGAGGGTAAGAAAAAGAATGAAGAGTTAGAAGAAAAATTGAAAATGTATGATGAGGTTAAGAAGAAATATGAAGGATTAGAAGCAAAGTTAAATGTGCTAGAAAAGGAAAATGAATGTCTAAAGTTAAAACCATAAGTTTGTGATGTTTTGTGTAATACTGAGGATTTGTGTAATGAATCAAATGATTTGTGTAAGATCACTAAAGATATTTTTTATAAAGAATGTAAAGATGAAGATAAAAGTGTGTTTGAATCTACAAATTTTGTAAGATGTGATGAGAAAAGTTGTAATGAAAACAATGTTGGATTAAAAATAATGAAGAAAATGGGTTATAAAGGTAAAGGATTAGGCAAGAATGAACAAGGAATCAAAAAACTGATTGAATCAGTTATGAGTCCAAAATTTGAAGGTCTTGGATATATTACAGGTAAAGGAAATGACACAAATACAAACAAATTTGTTCAAGAAAAGCAATATGTGCATTGTTCACATTGTAACAGAAAAGGTCATACAAAGGAAAGATTTTGGGATTTACATCCTTGCAGTATATGTGGATTAAAGAATCATAGTGAGAAAATGTGTCTGAACAAAGATTGGAAGAATGAATCAATGACAAGATACATGAAAATGGATTGTGGATGGGTTTATGGACCAAGTTGGCAGGTATGATCAAAAGATTGTTCAAGTATAGGAATTCATGTGTCATCAAAGATAGAAAACAAGAAAAGTTTGATCATTGTGTTGTAACACATTATCCAAACAGTGAGTGTACTTTTGGATTGAATTTTTAAAAATTTAAAAATAAATAGTTTGAACATTTGAGAAAAATGAGATAACTTGATTATAGTTTTCGAAAAGGGTGCATTTAAGATTTAGGTGATCTGAAAATCAAATGGAAGTGAAGGTGCATGATGACGTCAAGTTTGATTGAGAACAGGATGAAACTAAAATTCTTGTGCAGCAAAGTGCAGTAGCATGAAGGAAATTACTTCCAAAAAGGAAGAAATTAGATTGCAAATCAGAAGATCAGTGAGCGAGCAAGGAATTTGCACACAAGGAATTTCAAAAACAAAAATTGAATGTTTGATGGTCATCACTAAAAAAGTGATTGTAAATGGGTACCTAACAAGGCTTTAGGCTGGGACCCATCCTTCTAAAAAATGATTTAGTGAGTCTACAAATTTGGAAGACAAAATTGAAAATGATAAAAGTATGTGTGGTCGAAATTAAGGGGGAGTGTTGGAGTAATAATTTCTCCCACCTAACAAATCTTCCAGTGATCTCTACAACCTACGCACCTTCTAGAGATTTCTTGCAAAGTCATTCACCTAACCGATAAGGAACAGGTGAAAATATTAAATGCAAACAACAGTGGATGAATGTTCTAGAGTTCTCTCTATGTCAGTTCCTACTGTCTGGAACCTTCTGGCAATTTATGTGCTCCTCTATAAAAGAGGATCGATGTAAAGCTTTTTGTAATCAATCAAGTAATAAAATCAAACGTGTGTGCTGCAGCAACTATTGGGCTAATCACTGTGTTTGTTTTTGTGTTTTTCATCACACTGCCAAAAACCCCACATTCTCACCTCTATCTACCAAGCAAGCTTTCCATGCCCATCTGTGAGCCGGTTAAAGGAACACTGTAGTATGCATGAATGTGAAATGTGGAAACATAGACAATGCAGGCGAATCACCTTGAAAAACCTGAACAAATTAACCTCTACACGTGCTCAGAATCTGTATAATAAGGTGTCAAACATGCTATGATCAGACGGACGTGTTCCCTGTGTTCGCTGGACTAGCTCAAACATTAGGTTTGATTTAAATTATTTCCCTTGCTAGCTTCTGATTGGTGACAAGATTGTTTTTTACTAATTCGTGGATGAAAAAATGTAAAAACCCCAGCAATAAACGGACCAGCTAATCAAGAAATTTAGCCAAGAAAACTGAAATTACATTTTAATAGCGAAATTCACTGAACCGTAGGTTAAAACATTGTACGCGATTCCCGAAAAATTATTAATTGAAAAATTTACTTACAGAAAACATTAGTCTCCGCCCATAAGGCAGGTACTAACAAGCAACAATGTTATTGCTATCGCTAGTAGTGTTGCTTTGGTCTGCTTCTTTGTCTATTACTGCAGAGCTCGGCATCTGCGGACGCTGAGGCTCCACCTTCCCCTCCAGCATCCTTACCACTTGTTCCATGCTTGGCCTCATCTCCTCCTCGCTTTCTATGCATAACAACCCTACAACGCCTGCTCTTCTCACCTCTTCAATATCTGCCTCCGTCGCAATACTTTCATCCACAATATTAATCGTCTTCCCCTGGTAAATTTGAGTTGCAGCCCACGGGGGAAAGTAATACTTACTCGAATCTTGCACGGTTAAATCCAGATTTCTTCGGCCGGAAATGATTTCCAAGAGAGTCATACCAAAACTGTACACATCAACCTTGGGACTGATGGGAAGACCGGAGATCCACTCTGGAGCCAAATACCCTCTCGTTCCTCTTCTTGTCGTCAGTACGCGGCTGAAATCTCTACCCACAACCTTTGCCAACCCAAAATCTGCCAACTTGGGTGAAAAATTACTGTCCAAAAGAATGTTCTCGGGCTTTACATCGCCGTGAATGATGCGATCTCTGCACTCCTCGTGGAGATAAACTAAGCCTCGTGCAGCGCCTAAAGCGATCTGGAATCGGGTCTTCCAGTTGAGTACCTTCCGCTTACTTTTGGAATTACTAGTGAATAGTTAGGAATTTAGAGAGCCATTCGGCATGTAATCATAAACCAGTAAGCGTCTCGATCCTTCTGCACAAAACCCTCGAAGCCTGATCAAATTCCCATGTTGTATGTTACCAAGAGAACCGATTTCCGCTCGGAATTGCTTATCATCTTGTCTTGAACCTTCCAATTTCTTTACGACCACAAGCGTACCGTCTGTTAGAGATCCTTTGAACACTGACCCGAATCCTCCGCTCCCCAACTTAGACGTGAAATTCCTTGTTGCAATCTTCAACTCATTGTAACTAAACATTCTAAGAAAAGAGTCCGAGGAATCCGCACACGTATCCTTTGGTCGTAGGCGATACCTTTGCCACACTAAAAATGACAAGATACTCAAAACAACGGCCAGAGCACTAACAATGCTTGTGACTTTGAGTTTGGAAGACCATTTATGATCCTTTGGAAGTGCAGAGGCAGCTACTCGAATGGAAACCGTCCATCTGTTTTTGATGGAAAGTTCTGAATGTTTAGCAAATCTCTGGACCAGATTCGACAGGGTCCTGAAGGAGAAATGAAAGCAAACGCAGTGCAGGAGCAATTGCGGAGGCAGGCTTTCTGGCAATCTTTCTTTGTTTGTGCAGGGTATGACGAAGCTGAATTATCAGGCAACGTTACACCAGGGTCGATAAATTCGTCAGTGCTGCCTTGTTTTGTACTGCAGTTTAACGGGCTCTGCCGAACACAGCCACTTGACCACCAGTCTTGCGAATCCCAGGCGCGATTGTCTGCCGGGGCGAAGCCTTCCACGCAGCTGCAGAACAGAAGGTTCTTGGAGTTGCAGCTTCCATATGCGCCACAAAGACCATATACGGCGCATTGATCTCTGGGGAGACTCACCGCCAAGATCCGTTTGCCATCAAACAAAGCATATATGTGTTCCTCCGGAGTTAATTTGGAGAAAACATATTCTCCTGACCACCAATTTATAACTGAAATACATACCCAAGCTAGTACTTTCAATTTTGAGATTGTAGGGCTCTCCGTTTATCAGTTCTGGAATTCCACTAAATTTTTCGCCGTCCCAAGCTCCACTCTCCCAATACTGGACAGTGTCGTTCCATGTTAGCACGAACTGTCTAGCTTCGTGTTCCCAGTGGACGGAGAAAAGCCCAGGAGCGGGATCCATTGAGTTTTTCCAAGCGAATACCTTTTGCTGCCCACTGAACCTCATCCCGGGCAACACGGTATCTACAGGATAGTCGAAACTCTGCCAAACAGTCTCAGATTTATTGTCATCGCTAAGCAATAAAAAATTACCAGAATCTAATAGGACAGCCCGCGAGGGCTTGTTCGATACATTGGCTGACCAAAGAGAGGTGTCCTGTGCATCAAACAGTCCCAGATTACCTTGTTTTGACAGCTTAAAAACCCCAGGCTTGTTTTTCGCCGGACTCTCCCGATTAGCCACCCAAACAATGATCTCCTCTGATATGTTGGCATACCAGATGCCAATATACCAGTTATTGCTTCCATTTGGGCTGAAAAATCCCAATTCAAAAGTGCCATTCTTTGAAATTATTGTCTGATTTCCATTAAGCGAGGTGCCCAAGGAAAGAGAGTCTCCCCTACCAGCAGACGACCCGTCTAAGTTACAAATTACAATTAGTACACTAAGAGCGAAGATCATGCATGCTAGTAGACAGTTCTTTCCCATTTTCGTATTGTTAGTTTTTCAGAGTATCTCTTCTGCTCTTAACGTCTGTGAATCCTTCTTTTCTTATCGCGTGTGCTGGGGTCAAAGTGTTGAAACTAGGAATTTCGTCATAAGGTTCAATGGGCACACCCGTAGCTCACAACAATGGAATTTTTTTATGTTTAATAGTTTGATTTTTTTAAATGAATAGCATGCACAATGTTTATTTTATTTATTTAGATATACTAATTAGCTTATGTAATTTCTAAATTTCTAGAAATTGTTAAGGGAGAAGGTCCGAAGGTGGTGAGGGTTATGTTGTGTGAGGGATTCAAGTCAGCAAGTTCCATGTCGGTCAATTTTTGTTTGCATATCTTAGAATGTCCACTTAGCAACGCACATAAGTTGAACTAGGAAAAAATTGCACGTTTCTCAACATTTTTTGAGTGGTTTCTAAAAATCACCTTTTCCAATGCTAAAAGTGGCATCAATCTATGGCAGATGCGTGGTACTTGTTTACCTATTTCCCGCCATGCCGATCCTTGCAAACTTAATTCATAATAACTCTGCATTAATTGCTCCTCTCCCCTCCGTCATCGGTCTTTTGGCAATCACTTGGAGGCGCATTTCATTTGGTAGGGTTCATTTTTGTTCTTTGCAATGCCACTCATGTTTGATGTCTACACATAACACCATCCATTGAAGGACCACTGGTGGTGCACTTCATTGCCGACGCTGGAGACAATGGGAGTGAGTCATGGTGATGCATTTTTCATTGTTACTATGTTTATCAACACTTCCATTGCCAAAGGAAAATAGTATGCATCTGCCATCATAGGTGAGGTTGTCTTCCAACCTCACAGAGACAATATCTATCCACTACATGTGTGTTTTTCGAATGTTTGTTGCATGTATTTTTCCTCAACTATCATGTGACTGACTATGTGTGTATACACACACAAACACACACACACACACACACACACACACACACACACACAGACAATCCACCAAAATAAATAATAATATAATTGCAATATCTTTAAACAATGTGTACATTTGTGACATTTTGTTTGTCTACCTCTACAATTTCGATAAATATGTTGACAATATTTGAGGTTATGATACGCTCAACTATTAGGGGTTTCTTCTAGCTATATTATGGCTGACTGTGTATATATGTCTATGTGTGTGTGTGTGTGTATTTATGTATGTACACATAATCGTTCAAATAAGATAAGTTTTCTACTACAATATCCTTAAACAATGTATACATGAAACATTTTCTATCTACCTCTAGAATTTTGATAAATATATTGACAATATTTGAGGTTATGATATGCTTGATTATTAAGGGTTTCTTGGAGCTACATTATGGCCAACTATGTGTGTACATATGTATACATATATACATATACATACATATATATGTCTGTATGTGTGTATACACAATCGGTCATATAATATGTCCTTGCTACTATAATATCTTCAAAGTACGTATGCAACTCACTCTATTATGGGTTTCATGCACCTATCATTTTCTTGACTATGTGTATATACATACCATTTATGGGTTTCATATGGTGGACTTTTAAGGGTTTCATGCACCTATGATTTGGCCAACATTGTGTCCTCGTTTTCGTGAACCCCTCACACAACATCACCCATTCCCCCATTGTCCTCTCTACCCTTTCAATACTGCATTCACCCCTGCTTGTATGGATGATATTTTGATTGAAATTGACATACATATATAGGAATTTAATCATAAATTGGCAATAATTTGAGTTATTTAAATTTATATATTATATTGATATTAACTATGTATATGTGTGTACATATGCATGCCATACATACATACATACATACATATATATTCATGCATACATATGTATGTATGTACACCATACATACATAAATGCATACATACATACATACATATATATGTGTGTTTGTATGTATATGCATATGTATGCATGGATACATCGGTATGTCTATATACATTGATACGTGAGTCACCAATTGCATGAAAGTAATCTGAAAACTAGAATTGTAATGGAAGAATCAAAAGAGGAATCCACACAGGTTTTATACTAAATGATGTAGTAGCGGGGTTAAAGTCTAGAAACCATAGTTTGAGAAGGAGCAGGATTTTCCCCCAACACCATTTCTCTTGTAGAATGGCATCCTTGTCTTAAATGCAATTGAACACCACAATAAAAACCCTTGAGCACTAGAGTAGACTTCTACATTTCCTTTGAGCATGGGTTGCCTTGCTGATGAGATCTAGTTATGCAAATCTAGAAATTTTGGCCAAAGGTGATTGAACTAGCCTATCTATCTGTTGGAGGAAAAATATTCCTCACTATCATCGGCCTCCTTTTTGAGCTTCTTCAAAAACACCACCAGAATAGGAGAGGAGGATTGCTTTCAGATGAGGGTTTTTGGGCAGTTATTAGAGATCCCACAACCATTAGTGACCAAGTTATCCTTCAATGGTCGAGAATCCCAAGGCACAAATTTGAACTCTTTTCCTTGATTTGGACAAAAAAGCATATCCCTAAAGGATAGGCTATTCCCAATCTTTGATTTTGTCGATCCTGGAGCCCCAATAGTAGGGCGAAGAGGTGTTGAGCCAACTGAAATGGAGGTTTTTCAGCCTTGAAAATTGAAAACCCTAGTCAAGCTAGGGCACGATAATGGAAGCTTTGAGTAGAATCCTGCAATATCCAACCTTGGTAATGGACCCCCTTTGTGGGCTTGAACAACGGGCATGGCAGGAGCATTTTCCCCATCAGCTAGGGAGTAGATCAACACCGAAGCCATGATAGGAGCAATAATACATAATTTCAAAGAGTTGCACCAAATATCTATGTGGGAAAAAGGGGGAAGCGATTGAACAACCCACAAAACCATTTCACCACCACTGTCCAAGGAAGTGAATACATTGTCATTGCAAACTCTATCACTAGACAAAGTGGAAGAAGGGTGAAAATTTGTAGAGCGTGACATTGTGGATGCATAACCTAATTTTAGAATTCAATTATAGTGACTTTTACAATTATAATAATGTTGTTTCAATTTATATGTCATAATATTGTTTGAAGTTATATATAAATATCATAGTGCTCTATCAAAAAAGGCTATAAATATTTCTATCATTATGTTGTTTCAAGTTATATATAACCCCTTAGCTAATTATATATATTGTAAACATATTCCATATAACCTAAGGGTTGTTAGAGTTAGAATTTGGGATATATGATAGTATAAATTGCATTACTTGTTTCATTTGACGTATATCCTTGTTCATTTATATTAGATGTATGGTTTGTTTGTTCTTCAATTATAGTGACCTTTATATGTATGAAAATGTTGTTTGAAGTTATATAGAACTATCATAATGTTTCTTCAAGTTACATATAGCACCTTAATTGATTATATATATGTATGTACGTACATATACATATACATATATATGTGTGTGTGTGTGTGTGTGTGTGTGTACCATCGTAAATTCTCACCCTTGAACATTTAACACAATGTTATGTCCCCCCTAAATTATTGAGCCTAATTGATCATTTGTTTCCCTAAATTATGCATTTCAAGGTCTATTTTTATAATTTTATGAGAAATTGCAAGAATTGAACAAATGCATCCAGTTAATATTTCTCCCTCGATACTTTACATCCTAGAAAAAATGGCCATGACCCATAAACCCTTTGGCATATGAGTCCTCCTACTTTGTCAGGACCCAAAATTGAAATTTTAGTGTTAGCATTTTAGCATTCAAAATTTAAATTACAAATTTCAACTTTTTGGATTTAATTCATAGGAAAATGAATAAATTCCTATAAATACCTAGTTATTCCGTCATTTGAAATCTAACAAGCATTAGGTGAAATAATTGAGAAAAGACTATTGTCGAGAGCACTATCAAGCAAGTCAAGAGCAACATTTCAAAGACCTATTACAATATTTCAATATCCAAACATCATCTCAAATCCTATGTGATTTTATGCATATTTATGTTATCATTATTTGTTAAGGCTAACCCTTTTGTAGGTCTCCAAGAAACTTGAATCATTCATAAAAGAAAGATCCAAGACCTTAAGGTGATTTTTATTACTTTGTTCCTTCAAGGAAGCCATTTAAGAGTGGTGAGTTGTACCACTTTGTGATTTCATCATTCCTTCCTATCATTTATCCATTTTATCATTATTATCACTATGGAAGTGGAATCACTAACATGGGGTTTGACTTAGGCAAGCCCCTAAATGGCATAACATTTTCCCTCTCTTTGAATATATAGGTTTGAGGTTTTAAAAGGACTGAAGGAAGTTTTAATATCTATCATTCATTTTTTTTTCAAATCCCTAAACCTTGTCAACTCACAAAAACTCATCTACATAATTATTTGACAATGATCTAGCAACTTTGCAAGTGGAAAAAAGAGTCTCAAATCTGCCATAAAAGGACTACATAAACAAAGTAGGACACCCCTACAAGGACTTATATGCCCTTGGGTGAATTAGTCATACTATGCATGTTGGATCCAAATTTTGTGATAGGTACACATCATTTTTCCCTTCCAAGATCTACCTAGAATTCATTGTTTTAGTCTATACATTGCCAGTATCTTGCATTCTACATATTAGGGCATATAGCCTAATTAGGTTAATCAAGAAAAATAATTCTAATCTATTTCCCATCCCTCAAAGATGTAGATCTAGGTCTGATTAGCTAACCTTCAAGGTTCAAATTCAATCCAAACACTTTGTTGATCTCCATCTTAATTAAACATTAGAGAAAATCCCCAAAAATGAATCCTAGGCTTTTCACATCAAAGCCTAGAGTTCTCATTTTCTCTATTTCAATATGTATGTATGTATATATATTTGTATGTACATACATACATATATACAATAAATTAACATTATCACCCAAGGGTTGTAAGAGTTAGAATTGCAGATATGATAGTATAACATGTAATGTTTGTTTTATTTGACACATAGCCTTGTTAATTTGCATTCAATTGAATTTGATGTATGGGGTTTTTGTTCTTCAACTATAGTGATCTTACATGTATGAAAATGTTGTTTCAATTATACCATATTGTTGTTTGAAGTTATATAGAAATATCATAATGCTAATTGAAGTTACATATAACACCTTAACTTATTTTATATATGTCTGAATGTATGTATATATATTTGTATGTACATACATACATACATACATATATATATAGTTAACATGATCCTAAGGGTTACAGGAGTTAGAATTAGGGATATGATAGTATAACATGCATTGCTAACTCTTCTCACTTCCTACTCTTCCTCTCTCTTCATATCTTCATCACTTCTTCATTTTCCCTAAATCTCTTTATCTCTCTCTAAATCTATGTCTGACTCTCTATCTCTCTCTCCTACTCTCTTTCCCTCTATCCCTCCCATAACTCTCTCCACATTCTTCCTCTCTTCATGTCTTCCTCAAGATATCTTTAGTTTCCTCTCTATATCTCTTTCACTTTCTCTCCACCTTCCTCTATCTATGCCTAACTCTAGCTCTCTTCATCTTCATGTCTTCATCAATTCCTTTCTCTGGCTATCTCTCCCTCCCTCTCTCTCCCATGATTTCTCTCCCCACCTCTCCATCTACCCCTTTCTCACTCTTTCTCTCTTGAGGTATGTCGATCATATAATGAGATTCAAGGCCTAAATATGGCATATGTATAAGATCTATGGTTCTTTAAATGAAAACTAAAAATAGAACCTAAGGAACCCTTCTATGGTAGCCTAAATTACTTAAAGGGAGTTTGTGAAAAACACAATACAAATAATTTAACAAATTTTCTAAAATGATAAATTTCACATGTGGAATTAAAATGAGGCACCATTTTTAAATCATATAACTCTTTTGAAGGAAATAGAAATATATTAAAGATTCAAATTATTATTTCAAATGAGCACTAACTGTTTAGAATTTAAAACTCATTATGTTATTTGATAATAGTAGGTGAAAAATAGAATATTTCAGACTTCTCCAATGTTGAAATTAACTCGTGAGATTAGGTTGGCTTGAAAGCAAATTGTTATTATAATATCAAATGAATATATGATCATTGCTACATTGAAATATTTACATCATCCTATTTTGATGCCAAGACCACATCAAATTGAAAGAGAAAATGGACATATTGAAAGATAAAATAACCATCCAAGGAGATTTCCAAAATGATAACATTTTCAAAGAGGGGGATTCATTACAGAAGTGAGATAGAGATCCTACAAGTTGGACCTTTATGTATTGATGAAGAAAAGTAGACTTCAATAATGCTTGATGATAATTCTCAAGGAGTGTCATGATGAATGATAAGAGATGGTGTGGAGTGAAATACAATGGTATTATACATATGAATACTACTTTAAAATCCTATTATAGGATATTGATTCATGGAGAAAAGCATGCTACGATACTATTACTACTACATAGGTTACTAACTATCAAAACTAGAGGCTTTCAAGTTTATATGACTTTTGTCATGAAAATGGCATATATCTTGACAATTCAAACATGTCATTCTTTGATATTATTATCTTATTTTTAATAAGTGAGGTGCCAAAGGAAAGAGAAACTCCCCTACCAGTAAATAACCCATCATGGTTGCAAATTATACTTAGTACAGTAAGAGCACAGATCACATATGCTAGTAGACTATTCCTTCCCATTTCCATCTTGTTAGTTTTCATATTTAGTGAGTTGATCAAATTATATAGTAGACGTAGTGCTAGGATCATGGTTTTTCTAAATCTCTTCTATTATTATTGTGTGTGTTGAGGTCAAAGTGTTAAAATTATAAATCATACCCTCAGGGTTCAATGGGAATACTTATAATTTTGAGTAGATATTGTAAAAATTGTAGGATAAATATTTTGTTTGAAATTGTATTATAATTTTTTTATATTTCAGATAAAAAATTAACAAATATATGATTATTACATAATTAATTTTAAATATTAAAATTAATATAAAGGATTTTTTAATTTTTTAATATGACATTATTCAAGGATGAGAATCAAATAGATCTTAAAAAAACTGTTGAAATTGTTTGAAGAATAATGTAAGAAAGATTGTGAGACATCCTTATGTTTTATAGATTTAGTGTCAACCATCATTAACTAGAATAATTGGACGAGTTATGGCTAAGAATTTGTGTTTTTCCTATCAGATGCATTATAATTGGTATGGCCAATGTACATTCTTGTACAATGAAACATGATTTCCTTCTCTTAAATAAATAAAAGAAGCTATTTAGATAAATATAAGATATTTGATGAATTGAGATTGAAAGGGAATTTAAATCCTTCATTATATTTGTAGACTTATAATCAAAATAAATGCAAGTTACATCAAATCAAATCAAATTTGATGATTGATATTAATTATTAGATGAGAGTTTAGTAAAAAATTTATGGTGGTTATTGTTAAATATTTCATTACAACTCATCACCCATAGTTAAGAGAACAAATTTTCTTTTTTATTTATTTTTTCAATTCATGTGTACCAATAAAAATAAATTATATATTGTTGCACATACTTATTGTTGTAATAGTTATTGCATTTAAAATGAAGGCTCTAAATTTCAAATTTTAAAATAAGAAAATGTTCACAATTATAAACATTTATAATATAGATTAAAATAAAATCTATTATAAAATTTTACAATTTTTGTCTATCAAAAGTTTTAATTGATTTTTAAGACTATTCATAAACAATATTCAATGTACTTTGCTATGTACAAAAAAATTATAAATACAACATGCATGATCAAATTTAACCAATTTTAACAATGCATTCAAGACCAATGAATAATTTCCACCCTTCTATTTTTTTGTCCAAAATAATTTATTATTCTATGTATATTTCAAAGGTAATTGTTACAAAGGTTTGCATTTTTAATTTTATTCTAATAGATTGATGCTTTAATAAACTCAACTTGTAATTAAATTTAAATTTATTTTGTAGCTGTTACCCAATTTTCACCTACAGGCTCAATTGGGCAAGTCAATCTATGTTTCAGGTGTTCTTGAAGGCCAAATGGGACATTTCGATCAAGAGTTCGATCTTGCATTTGAGGATATTTCACAAGGGAGGTCTATTGGAGAGTATCACTCAGTCAGATTTGGCATAAACTCATCAGAGAGGAAAGTCGGCAGGACCTTCCTGCTGTCTTACCAACTGGCAATGTGTTCTTTGCGTTTGAATACACCGGTCACTAGGACATTCTGGTCATTAGGTGTTTTTATGTATCTCTCTGCTGGAAGGAAGTCACACCGATAGTTATGCAAAGGGCTGCCATCGGGGAGAAGGTTTCACATTTGCTATGATGTCTCGGTGACTGTTAGAGGTCTCACCGAAGTGGCCGGCGTTAGAGTGAAGTCTCACCAAAAGCAATAGGGTCTCAGCGACAGTAATGAGGTTCGATAGGAGTCTCCCTGATAACTAGTGTCTTGCCGAGGGTATGAAGCATTCAGCATTGGGTAGTATGCTTAGAAAATGGTCTTACCGATATGGTCATGTCTCCCCGAAAAGAAGAATGAAGTCTTGGCAAAGGGAGGCATCTTCGGCAAAAGGTCTGGCTGAATGCAAGAGGTCTTGGCAAAATGAAGTGAGCTCGGGCAGACAGGAGGAGTTCGACATGAAGTCTCAGTGACCGCGTGATGTCTCACCGACCAGAAAGTAAACTCATCACCGAGAGCATGATGGTCCCACCATGAAGTCCTACCGATGGGGGTAGAGTCACACCGAGATGAAATTTTCTTGGAATAGGATGGTGCTTTTGCCAGAATGTCATGCTGATCTATGGGAGTTCTCATCGAAGGGATACCTTCGGCATATGTCAACAGACTTCGCTAAGATGTCTTACTGAAGACAACAGTCTCCCCGACAATTATTCTTGAACCAGCATTGGCAAAAGGAAGTGAGCTTTGGAACAAGGTCTGGCCGACAGTAAGATGTCTCCCTGACACAAAGGAATGAGGGCGCTTGGTACAACTAAGGAACCTTGCTGAGATATCTTAGCGATTATAAAAAGTCTCCCCAAAATGAAGAGCACGACAAAAGTGAGGGGCTCGCCAAGAGGTCTCGGCGAATGGAGGTGGTCTTGCCGAATGATAAAAGGGGGCCTCGATATGTTTTCCTTCGGCAGGAGTCTCGTCAACAATGAAAGACTTCGTCGAGAATGTTTGTCATCGGCATAAGGTCGTGCCAAATTAAAGATGTCTCCCTGATAGGAAAAGGAACCCGTCGAAAGATAGAGCATTCGACATAAGGTCTCAGCGGCCCAAGAAGTCTCACCCTTAAGAAGGCCTTTGGTATAGCATTCCAAGTCGGAGAAAGGTCTCCCCGACTCGGTGATGTCTTGCCGACAAGTGAACAACTCGGCAGAGGATGGGTTCTCGGCATAGGGTGAGTGCCTTCGTCAAGATGTCTTGTCAATGTAGGTCTCCCTGACTTTTACATCGGTGTAGCGCCTGACCCTCGGTGTGATGTATCGCCGATGTGGTATGGTCTCAGTGATAGAAGTGGGTATCAGTGTAACATTTGATCCTCGCTATGGAGTCTTCCCGACTTGATGATGTCTCGGCGACAACATGTGGAGCTCAGTAAAAGTGTAGTGCATTTAGGGAGACACTAATAGACTCTTTCCAATAGATGATGAGGGCTCGCTAGGAGTTGGGGCTTTCGCCATGGGGTCCAGGCGACTATTTGAGGTCTTGTCGAAGTGGGGTGGCTTCGACATAATCTTGTGAATTCGATAAGAGGTCTCATCAATACACGAATGTCTCGGTGAAGGAATATGGAGCTTGCTAAAGGATGGAGTGCATTCAGGGTGATTGTAGTATGCTCAACAAAGGGTCTAGCCGACAGACCAAAGTTTCAATGACAAGATGAGAGCTAAGTGAATGGTCATGTTTTCAGGGAGATGTCTCCCTGACCGTGGGTGTCTTGCTGAAATGAAAAGAGGAGCTTGGGGAGATGTCAAAATGGACTCGAAAAAGGATATAGAGATTGATAAAGGTCTCACCGACTGAGGAAGCTCCTGCCGAAGTGGAAATAGAGTTCACCAAGAGGTTTGAGTTTGCCATGTTGTTACGGCGAATGAGGATGTCTCAGCGAAGTGCAATGTCAATGGAGAAAAGGAAGAAGCTTCGCTATGACATCCCGGCTTACTATAGAATGTCTCCCCGATAGAGCCGAATGTGCATGGTAAAGGGTCTTCCCAATGGTGTTTGTCTTGGCGACCACAAAGGCAACATCGGTATGAGTTTTGAAGCTCGATAAAGACTCTCATCGATATTTCCATGTCTTTCTGATAGCTGAGAGAGACATAATCGCATCGGTGAGACACTTCCACTGTCTCACCGAGATGCGATTCTGACTGAAATAACTCTTGGCCATAGTGTAATCTGCGTAGAGTTTACTCGACCAATCAGAGAGACTTGAAAGCAAGTCGTGACAGTCTGACCAAGATGAAGAAGATAAACTGAATGAAAAGAAATTTGTATCTGTTCTAAACTCGGGGACATTCAATGTAGCTCTTCGACAAAAGATTCAAAGATGGACACGAGGCTTAGAAATTAATGCGGTAGCTGCAAAAGATTTGAGTGCTCTCTAAGATGTTTCTTCACCGACATAGGCAACAGGACATGCAGGGTGCAACATTAAATTTTATCAAAAGATTGGAGGGAGACTTATCCCAAGGGGAGATATTTTTGTAAGCCCTGAGCGGACGACCTCACTCTTGTATATAAGATTTTTCTTTCCTTCTTGTAAAGGAGTCTGGGGAATTCTTTTCTGAAGTCTGTGACTTCTACAGTCCTCTCTCAGATTAGCAGAATTATGTAACTCATTTGTAGCATGTTATATAAAGTTTACCTTGATCACTATTGATATTTAGATTTCCATCTTGTTCTTGCAAAGTGTTGTGCATTTCAGTTCATGATCAAGTTATTTTTGTGAATTTCTCTCATTCCTTCATAGTTTTATCTTGTGTTTCATGCCTTCCTTTGCAAAAGTATCATTATACAAATTACAAATTGTGTTCATTTAGTCACACATAGATTCTAATATGTGAAAATCTTTCTTTCCTCTCTGGAAAAGGTGTGTGAATCAAACCTGTTTGTGAAACGCTAGTGCAAGGCTTACAGAATTTGATGTGTAATCTTATGTTCATCATCAATATTCAAGTGTAAATTGAGTATCTCATTGTTCCTGTCATTTCGGTGCATCACCTTAGAATTTAGCTTTATTTTTTGCATTCCTTCTCTATTTTCCTTCCCATATTGATAGTTTAGGTGACACCAAAGGAAGCCGGCCTTCTTCAGAGGTTGACCTCCATCTACAAGTGACCCATAGCTTTGGAGGTCTTACCATATTACACTGAGGTGTTGAACATCAAGTTCAACAAGGGTGCAACTTCAGGTGATAACAGTAGCAACATTTTTAAGTATTACAAAATTTTATACTTTTATCTTTGATTGACCTTAATGATTATCTTTAAGAGAGGAAAAACTTTAGTATGTTTTAAACATTAAAGTCTCCTATAATTTTCTTTTTTTTTTCTTAAAAGAACTTACATATTTAGCTTTAGGAGAAAAATGTCAAAACTTAGCATGTTTTAAACAATAGAATCTCCTATGATTTTATTTGTCTTGCTCAAAGAAAATTTACATATTTAGTTCAAGTGCATTTTAAAAAATCTTGAACATTTAAACTAGTAGTTGCATGTAGTGACATGCAACAATGAGCCAATAGGCGGTGCAAAGTACAAATGGCTGGAATACAAACTAACATACAACAAAATTTGTATGGAAATGTCAATGTAGCAAATGGTAGTATATATTGTAAGTTTTAATTGGAACAATGATTTTTTGCTACTATATTTTATTACCCCTATGTATAGATTTGTATGGATGCTAATGGTACACATAATAAAATTATTTGAAAGGTTATTATATCATTGATTTGTTGTAGGAGATACAATTATCCAATAATTATATATTTGGAAAAATAATGGATAACAAAAAAACAAGAAAAATATAATACCATTCATTCATTTATGTTGGTATTGATTGTGAGCTACATTTTTAAATTTTTGTTAGCGAGATTAACTTTACATGTGATCAGAATATCTCTCTAAACATTATATGAAAACTTTAAAACCATAGCCACTAAACCCATGCAAAATGGTCGCTAGATAACACAATGATAATAAAAAATACTCATTTCTCAACAAAAGCTTATCATAAATAGAAACAATATAGCCTTCTTAACAACACACTCTACATAATTAACAGTGACAAACCCATCAAAAAATATACTCCTTTTTGAACAAAACCTTGTAGAAAATTGAAAAAATACAGCTTTTTCAACAGCACCTCATCGAAAATGATACAATATAGCCTAAGACAGAGAACAATAATCAATAATACCTAATACAAACAATATAATATTTTTTCAACAACATCCTATGGAAAATTCAAACAATATAGCCTTTTGAACAAAAGATTATCGAAAATGAGACAATGTAGCCTGAGCTAGACAATAACAATTGACAAAATCTGCATAACGCCAAAAATTATATTCCATTGGAAACATAGCCACAAAATTCAAGGAATAAACAAAGACCTAGAGGGAATTGACAACAACTCAAAAAAACCTTATCGAAAATTGAAACAATATAGCCTTTTCAACATCACGTTCTCGAGAATGGAGCAATATAGCTTAAGCAAGAGGAAAATAATCAACAATGCCCAATCGAATCTAACACAAAGTTTATAAGATTAAATATTTTATTCTGTTGCAACGATAACCTAAAACATATGAATTTTCTTTGAATCTTATGTCAGAAACATAGAGATTTGTACATAAAAAGTATAAAATAAAACTCAACAAAATGAGGCCTGCTCTCCACCCTACCATATTGGGTCATGGAGCCTCATCGACTCTCACCAAACCCCCTAATGGAACTCTCAAATTTTGCAAATTGAAGTGCTCATTTAAATTTTTTTCCTCTACACTCTCAGAAGTGCACTTGAGAAATCTACTTAAGTGACCCACTTTCGAGGGTCATAATTTGAATCCTGTTCATTTTCATGCAAAACCCATTTGCAAACTCACTCATGTGTCCTATGTGAGAAAACATGTCAATTTTTAGCTTCTCATGATCAGTTTTGATAAGGTTTTGACACCTTTTGTTGTTTGAAAACTTTCAGTTGTGTAAAGCAACCTCCTGTTTGAGCTTGGATTTTTCAATTGGGGTATGTGTAGGATCATCATGGAAAAAATAGGCCCTTAAGTGGCAAAAAATTTAGAAAAATTAGAGTTAGGAAACTTGACATAAAAATTTGAATATGTTATCTATATTATTTCAAAAATATGTAAGAATAGAATCTATAGAAAATTGAATGTAGTTTCTAAACTACAAGGTTTGTTAAAAATAAATAAAAAATCTATTTGCTGAAAATTTAAAATTTCAATGCAATAGTACTTAAATTTCAGGGAAAAAATAAGTAGGTGTCTATCTAACCACCCTAACCACAATAAAATGATAATATTTTTTTATAAGATTTTAGATATAAGTAGAGGACTCATGTCCTGATGTGACACATATTTTTTTGTAATTTTTTTTCAAGTAAATAATTAATTATAAATTTTTTATTACAAATTTTAAAAAATATAAAAACTCGTATGTCTAACCACCTTAACTTGGTCAAAACTTCATGAAATTCAATTTTTATTTTTTTTAATTCTATAGTATGTGGAGAATAGAATGTGACACATGTTTTGGATTCAAAAAATGTGATACCATTTGAAAGCTATAGATGTTTTTCAATTAGCCTATCAATCAAGACTTTAGTTGTAATTCAAATAGAAAATGAGTAATAATTACTTATTAAATTCAAAGTAAAGCATGATTTATATTGGTGGAAAGGTAAGAATATCCTCTAAAAACCCTTTTCATTTCATCAATTTTGGGTTAGAAAAATTCATCAGCCACATACCCATCATATTGCCACTTTTTGGCTCATCATGATCCTACACATACCCACCAAATGACTATAAAGTCAAAACGACTATTTCTCTCCATTCTACATGTGTTCATGAACTCCCATGTCATTTTTTAGAGCTTTATGATGAGATTTTCTATTTTTAACAGATCAAAACCAAATGCAATTTCTCTTGTTTTGCACTTGCATTTTTAAAAACCTTTATGAGAGGTCAACTTTGACCCTGATTATCTTTTGATGGGTAATTATTCAAGAAAGTCCTATTGCACACATGCTCACTGTACCAAAATGATCCACTGTGTCCAGTGGCAGCTCGCCAGGGGTTCATTTGATATTTTTTCAATCAGGTGATTTTCTTAGTTTTAATTGGTTCTAAACAAGTTGCAAAAAAATTGAGTAAACAACTTTGACAGTGAGTAACTTTCACCTTGTGGCTTATTTTACCGAGTCATCTTTTTCACTCCATTCTCCAGATGAATGTCTACATGTCTACAAGTTTTCATGGCTCCAGTAGGTCATTTCACTAGTTTCCCAGGTCAATTCTAGAGCCCACTGGCTAGTTTTGACCATTGTTTAAAAGTGCCTAAAAGCAAGTTCTGATGAAAACCCATTTAAAATCTTCACACCTAATTCATTCAAAATCTGCATCAAGTCAATTTGAGCATGAAATTTGTTTGAAAAAAGAATAGTTAGGCCCACAAGGAGGCCTGACATATGCTCATATTCATAATGATAAAAGTGGTAACCTTCATGTTGCTGATTATAATTCTCTCAGGGTTATATATATATATATATATATATATATATATATATATATATATATATATATCATTGAAACAATGATGCAACATTTGCAACTAAGGGAAACATGTTTCAAACTGAGATTATTTCTCATGAGGATGAGAAAAATATTGCCAAATACCCAGGTCATGTATTCCTAAAACTCACATTTATGAAGATTCAATTACACCACATACCCAAATCAATGCAAATGTATGGAGTTATTGCTTACTAAAATTACCTTAACAAGGTGGAATCATGTTATCTTGATAAAAAAAAATTCCGTTGTTGAGGGCTATGTTAATAATGATCATGATCTCATTCGGGCATACTCATAATAGATTATGTTGATTGTTGTACTGCTAGTCAATATCATGTGTGAGATGGAATTGAGAAGTTTTATCTTGCACGAAGATGAAATTGGTGTGCAAGATGTTAGTGATCTACAAAGTTGATGAGGCGACTCTTCTATTGAGTATTAGCTAGAAATAGAGGAATAGAAACAATGACTCATCTCATGGCTTCTTCATCTCATGATATATAGAAATTTGTTGGAGAGATATTAAGTGCAATGACACGGGCTTCATGAACAAGTGATCATCTTGTTTAATAGATTGCAAGACACATGCAATAAGCTTGATAAATACACTTTCCCAGCATTCTCAAAACTTGAGGAAGTTAAGCAAATGCAATTGGTATGTGAAAGACCATGGGACTCCATGGTAGCAGGGTATTACCAAAATGATTTGTTGAAAAAGCCTCTGAAAATTTTAAGCAATGAGATGGCTTGAACTAGAGGAAGCAGCCACGCTAGATCAATGAGGAAGGATGGCACCCAAATGTATATGCAAATAGAACAAAGGTAGCAATGCAACAACATACAATGTATTTCATGAAAATGCTTCAAGAAGTTTCAAATAAATGCTGCTAAAAAGACGCCATTGCAGAACATGTGCAAAATGGATTTGTTGAAAAGGCTTTGGTAAACTTTTAAATTAATGTAATTGGTATATTATTGAGAAGTATTAGAAACTTTAATGACAATGCATTTGTAATTTGTAATGCCTACTCCTATGAAAACTCACACATATAAAGGGTGTGACCAGCACATTGCAAGGGATGTTCTCTTGATTTTGTAAAGAGGATCGGTCCAGTGGATAGAGCGCAACAAAAGGGAGCTTTGGTGCAAAGATTAATGCAACCAATGTAGAACATATAGAATGGAATGTGGAAAAGTCTTTAGAAACTCCAAGCAAATGAATTTGGCATGGAATGCCATAAATGTAGAATATGCAGCAATGTGTCTATTGATAAGCTTTAGAAACTTCCAAGTAAAGGATGTCATGTAGCAAAGGGCTTTGAAATTGTTTCAGGTTTTATTTGGTATTGACACCCAAGTTTTATTAGGGTTGGCTCAAACAGAGTGAAATGAGAAACATGGGCATCCTTTTGTGATGGTAGAGGGTGTTGGTGGCATTAGATGGGACAACCACTGAATTGGTTGAAGAGAGCTTGATAAAGTGTTTATAAAGCAAGGTACACACCCCCATCAAAGCATTGCGGTCTGGAGTTATTGCCATGAACAAAAAATAAATGGCATCGTGCATTTGTAGAAGTGAGAACAGGCTGATAGATGGAAGTTAGGGCACAAAGCAGAGACTAAGGAGGAAATCAATGGTTGAAAATGAATGTTAGATGTAACCACATCTAGGTTGTTCCCTACCATCTTGTGCATTCAAGATGTGAGCTTGTTAATTCCCACAGGATTAACAAGAAGGAGTTGTGTGGCAGTGGGCCTGAGAAATACTAAAATGCATGGGTATAGTCTAACTAGCCCAATGAGAATTAAAATAAGGAAATATTGTTAATAACAAAAATTAAAATGTTTATGTGGAGACGCCTTGGGTGGGCCCGCTAAAGGGTGAAGGTTTTTAACAAGGTTAAAGGGCCCAATAAAATGTTCAATGGGCCATCATATTTTAATTATGAGAACATTTAAATCAAATGTTTTGCAAAAGACAAAGTTAAATGGGCTCTCTCTTAAAAGAAAAGATAAAATATGTCAAAGGTGAAATATAAAATAAATCAAGGCACAATTTTAAATGTGAGATAAATGGAGGTTGCACGGGTGAAATAAAGTGAAAAGGAAAATATTTTAAACGCCACTGGTGAAATATTTTTCCTGAGGATGAAAGCTTGAATCTACAGCAAAATAAAGGCCTTGGCTAAAAAATTATTTTATTTAGAGGAATTAAATGTTTATTATGGGTAGAGTTAATTTAATCACTTTATAAATAGAGACTATGTGTTGGGCACATAAATGAGAATAATTTTAATGCAGCAAATAAAAGGAAAAATAAAGAGCAGAAATATGAAATAGGATTTTCACGCGTAAAGTTATTTCATAGGTATTGGGTGGATGGAAATTCTTCACATGGAAAAATTTTCAGATTACTGAACAACAGATTGCAAAGGCAGAATTGGAGGAAAAGTTTGTTGTTGATGAGAGATGAGAGATGCTTTACAATTTTGTTGATCAATGGGAATGGAGATGCCAGATGGCATTTTCAGATCTTCTTCTAGAGCTTTCTATTCTTCTATTTCTTCTCTTCTCTTCTCATTTTTCTAAGGTTTTGAATTGTTGTATGGGGCTAGGTAGATAGATATATGCTCAATTTGAGTCATTAGATAAGTATGTAAGCTATAAATTATGATTTCATGAGTGAATATCAACCCGTTTGTGCAAATAAATCATGAAAGTCATGAATATCATCAAATTCTCTCCAAATTTGTACATCTCAGGGTAAACCCACAAAAGTGGTTTACACTATGAATGAGGAAGGAAAACTTGTTAAAAATGACCCCATGACAAAAAAAATCATTTTGGGGGTTTGAATGAACCAAAAAAGGGTTCACACGGACCAGGGTTCGAGCGAACCCATCTAATGCATGCACAAACAAAAAACAAATGAAAAAACCTTTTTGGGAAGGGTGTTCAAATGAACCATGGTTCCAATGAACACTAGTTCACTCAAACCCCTAGGGGTTTGCTAGAAACCCCCCTGGTTCTAGTGAACCCCTTTTTTCCTTGATTTTTGACCTTGTTCAGAAAAAAAAAACCTAAATTTTCATGCTTCAAAGCTTGGTTTGAGGATGAAAATGGACGAATCTTCACAAACCAAACTGGAATCGGGTAGCCCTTGGAATGAGCTATCCAACAAATATAATTTTAATATGTTTTGGTTTTATTATGTATTTTTTTTAGTTTTATTAAACATAGGGTTTTCATCGAAAATGAAGGTCTTTGTTCTGCACATGTGGAAAAATAGTAGATTATCCAAAAAAAATTGAAAAATATGAGTGCACTAGATATTGAAGTTCTTGGTCCAACCAAAAAAAAAGGAATTTCAATATATACAAAAAAGGTTACACATTATACGGTTGCACTATGTCTGAATTGTAATTGGTTTGACTTTAAAACTTGACTAAAGAAAAAATATTCAATAAAAAACTATCTAACTAAGTGGAAGCACTATATATCGTAGTTACAAATCTAAATTTTAAAGAATTAGAATTTATTCTTCATGGAGAAAAATTTATGTCTTATACAGTGTGTGTCACTTTTTAAAAATATTGTTTTAAAAAAAAACAAGGTTTCATGGGAGATGGAAAAAGAAGTGCAATCTAATTCCAAAAAAATTGAAAAAAATATTTTTAGAATCTATAGAAAAAATGTCATGAGACTCTAGTTTGCATCATCTTCAAATTCCTCATGGTCTAGCCACTGTAGGTGCCCGAATGTGAAAATTTAGTTAAAAATAATAATTTCAATTCTAGTTTGGCCAAAACTTGTAAATCACTATTGTGGGATCACCCCTTAGATCATATGAATTCAATAGTACAAAGTATCTTCAAGTTTTTCATATCAAATTTCATGAGATTGTGTTGTCTATTCATTGTTATGTTTCAATGAAATTGTTAAAATGCTTTGGGTAGATAATTGTGATTGAAGAGTGCAGGTTGGATCTGATAAGGAGAATTTGATTAATAATAGGAGAGGATATGTTAATGCAATACATTAAAAATTGTGAATCCATTGGTTGAAGTTTGTTTACTGATGAATTATGTTTATATGTTTGACTCCATGGCCCAAAATTAAGCACTGATTTGTCATTTAGCTTTATGCATCTTAGAAATAAATCTAAATTCAAAATCATCTTAAATACCTGCTATTTGGTTGAAGTTTAGTGTTTTGTTTCCCAATTGTTGATTAAGTGTTGATATACTCAAAATTTAGCTAGATTTGAAGTTGTCAATACTTTCTTGGTGTATCTGTATAGGTAATTATCTATTATAAAAAGAAATGTTTGTGTATGGTTGAATTAAGTTTTAGACATTGTATAGGATGACCCACCTTGGTCCTGTAGAGCCAGAAGTGTAGGAGATTTTAGTCTTTGACTGAACCTCATCAGTTGGACAAATCCACCATTGAGTCTGATCATTAGAAAGTGGCTAGTCTATAGGATTTATTGAGCTAATCGATTTGAAACACCAAGAGAGATGGTGACTCTTTTGGGGATAGCTTTGAATCTCCAAGTGCAAATTGCTTAGTTATAGAGTCATATTATTGTTTGTCATTCTGAATTTAGTTCAAATACTAAAGAATTTCAAACTAGGAGAAAGAATTTGTTGCAGAACCAGAAAGTTTCATGATATGTGGTGCTCTACTGGTGGAAGGAACTTAGAAATAAATTTACATGTGAAATACCTTCATACTGAACTTGAAGTTCAGTCCTCTACAAAGAGAGGTGGTGAATCTGTTAGAAGAACCCACTGAAGAGGTGAAAAAAGTTCCAAATCTAAAATATTTCCAAAACAATTTGTAGCAGCTACAATGTTTCTAGGTATTCTTCACTCTTTGTTTTGAAGAAACTCTTGTATGAAAACCATATTTGAACATTTTAGGAGAAAATTTTGCTTCCCTCTTGAGTGGTTTAGCACTAACAAAGGGAAAGGATAGTAAATTTAAGTTTGTAGACTCCCATAAATTTTTGGGTATGTTATTTTAAATGAAATTGTAGTTCCATTGAAATATTTTGGTCTAGCACTTAAATATTTGCTATTATGGATGGTTAGAACGCATTTGTATATTCTAGGGATTTCCATCCATTTGTATTGTCTTATGATTCAGGCCCAGTTGTCATTATATTAGTAATTTTCATAGTTTTCCACCATTTGGTCATGGTTATGCTTATGCACAATTAGTTGAATCCTAATTTGTAAGAATATCCATGGATCATAAAATAGCCATACCTGTAGACACTTTGAGATAGCTTGTCAAGAAGTGTCAGAAGTCTGATAATCTTCACACATTTGAGACCCCAAAGTGCAAGAATCCAAGAGTTCACAAGCCTAAAATAAGGCTAGAATGGAAAGTTTTATTTGAAAGGGAACTTAAAGAGATGGATTAAAGGAACTGGATGTTTCAACAAGCCTAGTTAAGAGACAATAATGTTGTATCTACTTGTCAAGTTAATGCACCTTTTATCAATTCCTTTGACCCATTGTATGCTCAATTAGATTTGTCATGGGTTGATTACAAAACTCAAAGTATGTCAGCCCAAGTCTATAAGGAGATTCCTAGATTTCATGGATACAATGTTTGTGAAGGAGAGGCACATGTCAAAATTTTTTCTAGCTTCATGGAGAACATTCATTCAGATATCAGGATATGTGGATGAGATTATTTGTCAGATCCCTTGAAGCAAGAGCTGGGATTGGTACCTAATTTTTCCTGAGAAATCATTTCCTTACTGAGATGAATTAGCGAATGCTTATAGAAAATAATTTTCAATTAAACCTTCTGACCTCGTAATGAGGTTAAAGCATATTAAAAAGGAAGATGAAGAGTCAAGCATTGATTTCAATCATATATTTGTTGCTGCTCTTTCATTAGTCCCAAAAATTTTCAAACCTGGTTCCCCAAATTTTATCCATATGTATTTTGAAACCTATGAGGAAGGATCTAGTGCATTGTTAAAAAAAATTGAAATACTAAGTATGTAGATGGCTTAGACAATCTTAGATGGTTTGGAGAAACAAAGGAATGAATATGTACAAAGCTTGTTGTCATCACTTATGGATAAACATGCTGATGAAATCAAAATTTATGTAAATGGAAATGATCAAAGGTCTTGAAATAAATGTAGACTTGAGAAGGTAGATGACAAGAAGGAAGCATCATCGGGAGATGAGGAAGTTGTCTTTGAACAACCAACGAAGGAAGTGTACCCTACTAAAAGTTTCAGCCATAGTAATGAAAGATATCATGAGGTGAATGAAACATTTGAAATTTCTTCTATCTCTTCCACAAATGAAAAAATAGAGAGCACATCTTCTGCAACAATTGAAGTCTTCCATGATATAGATCAGTTTTTGAATGATCATCTTAGTTTACATTGTCCTGATAAGACTTTCCCTTCAAGCCATCGGTGTGATGTTGCAAAGAACAATGGGATTCTGAGTCTTCTGAGCCAAGAAGATGATGAAGAATATGAGTTGGATTTACTCTTTGAAGAAGAGATATGCAATCAACAATGTTGTGCTACAATTGATCATGTCAATCCTACATGTGTTGAGTATAGCTTTGATGCAAGTCTCCATGATGAGACAAAGGAATTTGCTGATTCAGGGAATGCTCATGAGAATGTCACATCGCTACAAGTGAGATTGGTTTGTTAACATATAATAATTAAAATTTTGAGAGAATAAATTTAATATATTTGTATTTGATAAATTTAATATATTTTTACCATTAACTTCATCAACACTTTATGTCTTGTTTTGGTAAAAACCTTGTTTCATAATGTTGGCAACATTTTTCTTTGGTTATCTTTTACCCAATTTAGATTTTTAAATCCTATTTTTCAAAAAAAAAAAATAAAAAGAATTTCAAATTTTTAATTTTCTCATAATAATTTCATTAGAATAAATTACCCAAAAAAAGTCAATAAAAGTTGTAAAACAAGCATGTGAAAATTAAAAAAAGTTAAAAATCACACATTTTACTTTAAAAGAAATAAAATAAAATCATTGAAAAGAAAATTACGTATTTTGACTCATTGAAATAACAATATTAATCACTAGATTCCACACAAGAACTAATAATATCTTTATTCTTTATATATCATATTACAATAAAAAAATTGTAAAAATAATAATACTTGATATAATTTAAAAATAATTTTTTTTAAATATATACAAAATACAATTTAAATAAAAAATATTTTATCATTAACTTTTTTTTAAAATAATATTGTAAAATTACATTTTTCATATTGGCCCTTAGCTCGGCAGTATTGGCATGGTGTGATGGTTTATAGGTGGCACTATTTTTCTTGCCACCAAGGTTCAAACCCCATTGGGGTGGTATTGTTGAATGGTTGTATTCCGGTTCATAGCTCCTGTCTAAAGCGTTTACCCCTTGAATAAAAAAAAAAAATATTGGCCCTTAGCTCCACATTTGAGATGTTGATTCTCAAGTTATACGTACTTAATATAAAGGGAAATGTAGGCCCAGTGAATGTACATTATTGTCGTCTCTTCTTGCTATTTCCTACTCTTTTTTTATTATCCATTTCCTCATGTAATTGCCTAACTACAGATAGATTTTCTTATCCATTTCCTCATGGAATCACCTAATTACGACTCAATTTTCTTACAAAACGTATTTAATGCTCTTTGAAATGAATCTGCAGCTTACATCTGAATGCAAATAGTTTTCAATAGGGGAGAGGGTCCCATAGTGGAGCATCTTAACTTTGCACTTCTCAAAATTCTACGTGGAAATTTTAAATCACTCTCAATTTTGTACAATAGTTTATTTGGAAACTCACATGCTTATATATATATATTTTAGGGCCACACCATGATATATGATGCCACATCAACATTTTTTTTTGTTGAGGTATCCAGAAAGGCCCAAAAAAAAGTGGGACTGATAGTCGTGCAATAAATCATGTTTTAATGATTGGCATCACATGGTTTGTCAGTTTGTGTACTTTATGGATAAAAAATGTTTTGTAATTGGATATTAAGGTGCTCCACTATGGGGCCCATTAAGTACTAGTTCTATCCCCACTATTGGACCTTGCTCCACTATGGGCCCCTCTCTCCTAATGTGGTGAACCTCTCGGTGGGATAGGAAAAGATTTTTCTAAGTTGTAAAATAAAGCCAAAACTTTAGGAAAGACAACTCATCTATTTTTAAAAGTGGCCAATTACAGTCCACTTTTAATACAACCTCTTTCGGTGAAAACAATTAATTCATTTAAAAGATATAAATAATATTTAATTTACCTAAGGAAAATATTTTATGTTTTTCAATTCAATGACAATATATTTCAAATAAATATAATTTTAAGAATTGGAATTTTTATAAAGAAATTAGATTATCAAGAAATGATTATATGCAATTTTAGTCAATCAAATTTGTTAGGCTTTTTTTTTAAGTAGGTGAAGCAAGTGAAAGTCAATGTTGGAAAAAAATTTAATTTAGGAATTATATTTCTAACAAACACTAAAAAATTAGACTACCAAAAGATTGATTGATATGTATTTTGATTTATTAAAGATCTTTTTCTATGATTAACTAAGATAAGTCCTAGTCAAGGTTTATTTAGAAACAAATTAAATTAGTAGTTGTGTTTTTATTGGAGAGAAAACAAAGTAATAGAGTCCAAACACATTATTTCAATATATTTGGTGTTCCTTTCAATCTCAATTTCTAGGTGAGCCTCAAAAACAAAAATGAACCTCTCTTCAAACATTCTCCAACATTTATAATACCAATTCTCCTTTTGAGATCAAACTTATGTGCATGGAAATTATTTGGATCATTTTTCATGGTGCAAATCTGAGTCTCTTGTTCAATATTTAAAATTTCCACAAGTCTAAGAATTCATTTTAAATAATTGTAATTTAATATCTCCCATATCAAATCTTTTCAAAATGT
Organism: Sequoia sempervirens; assembly: GCA_007258455.2. Classification (NCBI taxonomy): domain Eukaryota; kingdom Viridiplantae; phylum Streptophyta; class Pinopsida; order Cupressales; family Cupressaceae; genus Sequoia; species Sequoia sempervirens. The sequence goes on along the minus strand of VDFB02317582.1, from coordinate 20,968 downwards.
ACATATAAAACCAATATAATGTATCAACATAATACACCCTTACAATAGTGAAATACAAAATTATCTATATTTTTTAAAATATTAATTTATTTTGTGTCATTATGTTCACTTTTTTTCAATAGTAATAAGTTTTTATTAACATTATTACCATACATATTATTATCAACTAAGTGAATAAGCTACATGTAAATATTTACGAGTTTCAAAACATAATTTAACCTTACTCTAGTAATATTTTCCTATATCATAATATATTCATAGTAAAAATTATTCATATTTATTGAAGTGGAATAGTTTCATTTTAATAATTACGTAAATTTACTATATATTTTTTCTAATGCATATATAATTAAGAGTTCCACAATAACACTACATGTTTAAAGTCAAGTGGATATTACTATTGCAAATATGAGCAAAGGAAAAATTATAACAAGAGCTACACGGTAGTCATGTTCTTACCAAGAAAACACTTGAGGATACGTTTGTTTTCGCAATAGCCTTTTTACTGTAAGAAAAAGGGACACATATTAAGATTTTGTAAAATTTGAGCTAGTGATCTTCTTAAAGGGAATCTCAAAGATGAATCAGATATAGGAAACTTTGCATGCATTGAAGATGAGGACTCATCAAATCATGAAGTTATTATTAATAACTCTTTTGGTGGTGATAATAATGCATTAGTACTATAAGTCTTCACTTTGGAGGTTGGTGGCACTGGAGAATGGAGGAATTTCCATCATCTCAAGTCAGCTTCTCACTTTTAGATGATGCTTTACATGAGAAGCATTTTTGGCTTTAATTTCTTGATTTTTCTTGTTATGTCTAACATATTTGAAGAATACATATATTGTTATGTAATACCCCTCCTCTTACTGTTTGGATTTATTATTTTTCTATGCGTTCGTTGGCTACTTGTGACTATGACGGTACTGTTATTGTTGATTTGGTTAGTTAGACGTTAGATGATGCTATTATTTCATTATGGACATGATTATTTCATATGACATTATGGTTGGTTATATTAGTTGATTTTCAAAATTATGATTTGATGCAGTGATTTAATTAAATATGTTATGAGATGAATTGTTAGTTAAGAAAGGCTATTTATCAGTTATATTATAATTGTTAGGATAGAGGTGATGAAGGACAGTGTAGCATCACTCGCTTGCGAGTGCTCTGTTACGCTGCGATTCCTTCTCACAATGCAATGCTTCAATTTAATGCTTTGATTATATATATATATGTATGCACATGTACACAACTTCGTTTGTATGCAGGTAATTGCAGGTACAAGTCTCGATTCCACCTATTTCGACAGGACAGGGTGAGCACCATTAACCCAACGGTTAAATGTTAAAACAGAGGTGACGATGAAGTCTTTCTACCCCATGATGTCAGACCGTCTTGATTGATCGGTATTGTTCATTTTTGTAATTTTCGTTAATTGTGTTTTGTCATATTTTAATTATTGTTGGTACTTTATATGTTGTGGTGTATTCAATTTAAATGATTGAAATAATTGTTTATTTTAATGTTAGATTTATTTGCATTTAAATATTTAAATGTTTTATAAGGTCATGTGTTTTATTAAATGATAATTAAAATATTAAATTGTGTTTTATTATTTTAATTAATTATCTTGTTGAGGATAATTGTAGAATAAATTATTTAAATTAAATAGATAATGTGATGTGCTAGAAAAGTGGTAAAAATAGAAATTAAAACAATAAAACAAATAAAAGACTGAAAAAGTTGTGAGAACAAATAAGAATACAGATCTGATTAAAAAGATGGCTTTTAAAGAATTATTTTTCTTTTATTTTTGATTTTTAGAGTTTTTAGAAGAAATTGTCAATATCTTTTATTTAATTGGGAATTTGGGGAGTTTTTCACACAGACAGAGGATTATTGTTACAGAAGTTGAACAAGATATTGGCTTTGTATTTTGGAATTTTAGAGAGGATATTTCAATCTTTTGTTGTATTTTGTGGAGAGTGATAGAAAGGGGTTTTCAATCTGTTACTGGTTTTTGTCTTGGAGATTTTTCTGAACAAAGATTCCGATTCGAGTTTGAGGGCGAAATACTATAGAGGAGATTTGGAAGCACGAACAAGGAGCTCTTCGAAGTCAATTGAAATAAACGGGCATCATCAAATTTTCAAATAAGCGTTGGACATCAGGTTCCACTTATATTTTCCTTCTAGTACTTTCTCTTTCATCTTTCTGCTTCAGAGAAAACAAAACAAAATTTATTAAATATTATTTGTGTGAATAAGGAAAAACTATTGTTTGAATTGAAAATTAGTGAAAGATATTAGACTTGAACTTTTAAAAAGAGAAAATATATAGTTATTGAGCTCTTTTCCAATTTGTGAAAAACAAAAAAAAAAAAACCTTATCATCTGAAATATTCAACTTAACAAAAATAGGATTTTAGGGAAAATGATTTCTTTGTTGAAAATAATAAATTTGGGGTTTTGGATATATATATTTAAGTGTAATGATCCGGCTCGCTCAGACATTTTATCTCCGCTTATCCTGTATTTTTAATTCCCCCATACTTTCTTTATTCCTCCTCGATATTAATATATACATATATATATATATATATGTATATATATAAATACATATAAGTGTTTGGTTTATTTATTTTTATTATGTGAATTTGTGTGTCGGCCGTACGCCTGACAAGGAATAAATTTTATAATTTTGGATTTATCTAAAAGGGTATTTTCTGTGTTTTTTTTATATCGAAATCTTTTTCCTTTTAAAAAAAATGGTACACGAAATTTTATGTTAAAAATTTCTTTAAAAAAAAAAAAATTTAAATAAGTTTGGGGGGAATTGGGAGAGACGGCGCTGGGCCGTACCCCCTAGCCTCCCCACTGTGGCATGGGGTGCCACAGCAGTCCGTAAGGACTACTGCGTATAGCAGCCCGTGGGGATTGCACGGCAGTCAGTCCCCACTTGGCCGTTGTACAGCCGCGACCCGGGTTGCTTTGTTTTAAATTTTATTTTTATTAATTTTATTTTATATATATATATTTTTATTATATATATAATATATATAATTATATATATATATATGTATACTAATAAATGTATATATATATAATTATATATATATATATACTTATATATATTTTTTTTTAAAAATATATAATTGTTATGTATTTTATTAAAAGTGAAATTATAATCATTTTATTTAATATTATTTATTTTAAAGTGGAATTATGATTATGTAATTTTAATGTTAATTAATTACATTTTAAGAATGTAATTTTATATTTGATTTAAATGTTCAATTTTGTTTATAATTAAGTAATTTTTATATATTTTAAAAAAGGGCACTGTTTAATTATTGTTTTGGTTAAAAAAATTTGTTTAGACAAGAATTAGCCTTTAATTGTGATTGTGAACCTTATTGAGACAATCGTATTTAATTACATAATTAGGATTGGAATCAAACTTAATGGTGCAACCTTGCAAATGTAATCTGAGTTTTCTTTTTATGTTATGGTTTTCTTTGTTTAGTGTTGTCGATGTGGGAACCATTTTGGTCTGTGAAACCTTGTTCCAGAGGCTTGTTATTTAGAGTGTTATTCACCTCTTGATTATGCTTTTGAGCGTTATTGGTGTTATGTTAGGAAGGGTTGAACGGGTTTGTAAGACTTTTGATTATGAGTTATCACGAGAGGATTAATGCCTCGTATGAGTTTGTTTTGAGTTTTATGCTTTACATGTTATAGTTCAACCCTTCCCTAGTTTTGATTTATGTTAGGGGTCATAGGGAGAGTGGCTCTTCGTGGGCGCCAGTGCCTCAGAAGGAGGAAGTGCTCAGGGGAGCCCACGTAAGAGTAGTTAAACAAGTGATAACCTAAAAATATAATTTAGGGGGATGGGTAGTAAAACACACAAGATAATAAACATTGGATTCCTCGTCTATGCATTAGGGCTATCATAGACTAATGATAGACTGAGTAGGCCGTGGTCAGCAAAGTCAAAATCTTGTCTTCATGAGAGGTTATCGACTCCGCATGAGCTACCCTATGGTGCCGGTGCCTCAAGTAGGAGGAAGGGCTAGGGGATCCATAGATGGGTGCTGGCGCCTCAGTTGGAGGAAGTGCCAGGGGATCCCATGAGAGCTATGTGATGACACTCTCCACTTGACACCTGTTTTCCTTGTTCCTTGTTGCCTCTGGAATTGTGTACTAAATTGTTGTTTCAGATTTATATGGAATTGTATTCTGGTTATTGTTTTAGATTTATTTGGAAGTGTATTATGGATATTGTAACCTTTATGTTGTTTTTGATTCTTGTGAATTTGGTTTATGATTGCTATTTAGTTACTTGTATAATTGGTGATACTTGTTTAATTGTGATGAGTTTCATAGTTTTAACTTGTTATGTGATTTGTGAACGTCAATGGTTGTTTCATTGTATACCTTGAGTTGTATTTGTTTTTGTACTATGTTGTTGTTGAGTCAGTTTGGCATTCATGGCCGTGTTCTCTTCCTCGTCACCTCTGAGCATGAGGGGTCAGTTACTTGTAATTCACATGGTTGGGTGGAACGTGCTCTGCACCCATTGGGTTCCTAAAAAAAAAAGAAAAAAGAAAAAGGAAAAAAAATTATTTGCATTGTGTGTGTTCTCTGGGGTTTGCACGACGGGCATTACATGTTATGTTTTATTTTTGGAGATAGGTAAGGGGTTGTGTGAAGAACTCAATATGGATTGTTACCCAAAGAGTTTACGAGAATGTGACCAAGGATTATACCTTTACGAGGGTCGAGGAGACAACTTGGAGGATGTTGTCTAATAATTATAGTCAAGACCAAGGATTATACCTTTATGAGGGTTGAGGAGACAACTTGGAGGGTGGTTGTCTAAAAATTACAGTATGATTTTGGAGTTCAAAGGATGAAGGACTCAGGAATTCAGCTCAGAGCTTCACCTTTTTGAGGGTTACAAGGAAACTTGGAGGAATTCTACCTGATTTAAGATTTGTTTCTTCAAAAGGAAAATGTTCCAAAAAATGTATACATATTTTGTAATCAGCCAAGTTTTGTTATATAAGCCTTAAGGGGGGGGGGTTCCTTAAGCAAGTGTTTTTGTGGTTTCATGAATAATGTAATACATGGGGAATGTTGGTGAATATATTACATTATGACCGTCTTGATTACTCAACTATCTAACTACCGTTGTTCACCTACCTCTGTTCAATAGATTGTAGTTCACTTCTTTCACCTCTCTATATATGCAAATGTAGGCATCCAAAAAATTCATCGCTAGCAATTCATCGAAGGAAAATTCACCATCAGTAATTCACCACCATGGAAAATTCGCCATCAAGTAAAATTTATCACCAGCAATTCACCTTAACATTTTTAATAAAATCAAAGTTTTGCTAGTAATGAATTATAGTTGGTGGTGAATTTTTTGTTGGTGAATTTTCCATGGTAGTGAATTACTGACGATGAATTTTCCTAGAGCCACAAATGTAATATCAAATCAAGTACATTTATATTTATTCTCATAGTTTCACACCAGAAAAAATGGTCATATGGACATAATATGTACACATCTTTATAACATATTTTTATCTGGGTACTGCTTTTTCATGTTGTCTATTCCTTTTTAGGAGTACATATGTGAAGCATGGCATGGGACATGTCGATTTATGACTGGAAACTTGGATGATGATGTGTTTCAGAGGCTTGATCTTTCAGAAGTATCTATTGTAGCTTTCTAAAAGCGTGAATCTTTTATTACTCAATAATAAGATGGATTATGGATGCTTTTGGAGAATTAAATTTTTCCTTTTGATGGTTTTCCTAGGGCATGTATTTATTTCTCTTGTCGCTTATCTATTTGATCTATGTATTATGATTATTTTATAAGATTGTATGCATGTTTTATCTCATGGGTTACATATGAAATGGATTAAATAAACTGGGTATTGATTTTTTATTTCCTAACATATCTCAATTCATATCCATATATTTACCTTCTCTCTATCTCTCTCTCATATATATATATATGTATATCATCTTTGGATAATTTTGACAAAATGGTTGTTTAAAATTTAGCATATATTTTCTCCACAACTCTTTCCATCTATATTTCCATCTTTATCTTTCACCTATTCTCTATTCTTATATCCCATCTTCTGATTCTCTCTATATGTACATCTATCTCTATCTCTTTAATTCTCTATCTCACTTTGATTATATATTCATTAATCTTTTGATTTTTTGCTCAATATGAAAAATTAAAATTATTTCACATCTTTAAATTTCTCTCCCTTTATATTTCTTTTATACCCCATGTGAAAGGAAGAATTTTGTTTGATTTTATAGGGTAAAAGTACAAAGTTGTGTCACACTTTATAAAGGAAATGACCAATGCTAATCCAACTTTTAAACTTTAACCATTAAAAAGTGGCATATATGTTTTAAATTTTGAAATGATGTAAACTATTAAATATGTATTTTTTAGTATATTTTATGTTTGTATTTTCTCTTTTAAATATTTTTAACTAGTTTTTAATAAATTAACACTATAATTTAGTTTTTGATAAAATGCTAAAAATTGAAGTTGCATGAGATGTCAAACTTTTTATAGTAAATTTTATTTTTTTGTTTCAATTTTTTTTGTGTATTTATAAATTGAAACTTTAGTGCATGTATATATTTTTTTCCGATTTTAATAAATTTATATTTTTAAATAAATATTAAAATGTGTCTAAATCAAAAAAAAACTCTTTCCATCAAACATCAACATTCATATTAAATATTTATCTAAAATTGAAAAAAATATACCATTATGAAATAGATTCTTTTATCTAGTGCATCATATTTTTTTCAATTTTTTTAATAAGTTTTAGTAATTTTTCCTTGGCATGGTAATCAACCTAATATTTTGTGTTGATAAGCTACTTTTAGTAAAAATAAATAATAAATAATAAATAATAATTAAACTATTAAAATAAATATATTTTTGAAAACTACACCTATGGATCTACAAAAGGGAATTTTTTTATTTTTAAAAAAATGTTATTTACATTAGAGGGAGTTATTGAAACTTCAGGTTTTACAAATAATTTTATTTTTTTGGTAAATTGGACTCAAAGTGGTACTCCATATACTTTTAGTCAACAATTTTAGTTGAAAAAGTTGTGGAAGTATCTAACTAAGCTAGAATGAACCCTACAAGAGCATATGTTTGACCAAAATTGATTTCTAGTTATAAATACTTAAATTCAGTTGTGTTGATAAGTTGGCTAAAAGTGTAACATAGCTTTGTGCTTTTACCCTATACTTGGGAGATAAAATAACAAACTTCAAATAATCTCATTCAAGGATAAACCCTAGAGATCTCAATCCTATGAAGAAAGGGGAAAGAGATCTGACAATAGGGTATTCCTAAGGTCTAATTGTAAACTAATGAGGGGTTCACCACCAAGTTAGTGCTTGGAAATGAAAATGTAATGCAAATAAAAATGCTTAAACCTAGCATGATGCAATCTTTTACTAAATGACCTAGAAAAGCATGAAAAATAGAACATAGAACTATAAGATGGAATGTGTACACTTGGAAACCTAAAGAAGACTGATTGAAGCTTTGAAATGCTAAAAATACTAAAAATTTGGTACACTAGGACCCATACGCTAGTGTAGGTGTATCAGTCCTAGATCAAGGTTTGTGGGAAGAAACTGAAATCTAGCAAAAGAATGTCTGTGACTATAAAAATATGAAAAATGACCTAAATTGGGACTCATAGACCAAGACTGGCATATGAGTCCAATTAGGGTTTTCTAGAACTTCAAAGTTTGAATCTGGTCTTCAATTTTTGCTCTGTCCTTCCCAATTGACTTTTAGATCTAAAACCCTAATTTTGGACCTATAGATGACTTTTTATGAAGGTAACAACCATGCAGATGAGGGGAAAAATCCAACAACTTTCTCCAACCTTGCAACCTAATCTTCAAGGGATCTTCAGGCTCCAAGACACCTAGATCTACAATCACACATCAAAGAGAAGAAATATTTGTTGTTTGTTAGAGGATAGGGGTTTTCCTAGGTTAAACCTATTTTAGGTAATTAAACCAAATGATGAGATAATGAAATAAGGACATGAAACATGAAAAATGATACCTTGAATAATGTCTTATAAACATGCAATCTAACATGAAATGTCCATGACAGATTTAGATCTAGATCTTGAGATAAGTGTAGAACAAATATGCTTGACCTTGGATCTTGAATGCAACATCACAACACTAGCTCAATAACATCTTTGATCCTTGATAACCTTGACATGATGATAGATATTCAATGGCTACAAAAAATGATGATTAATTTTCCCATAAATGCCTTAGAAATGATCATGAGTGCTCTCTTAATGATCTTGTAATGTCTTGGAATGCTTCAATCTTGAGTTCTTGACTTGACATCATGAATGATTAATATTGCTTAGGTGAAATAATGATTTGAGACCTCATTTATATAGGAAATCCATCTAATATCCCATTTATTAGATCCCAGAGCCTGACATACATGAAATTTGAACTTAAAACCAAGATTTTCTCGCTCAAAACTCGAAAAAAGGGGGAAAATGGGACTTATATGCCCAAGGTGGCGTATGGATCCCACAAGAACTTTTTGGAGAGATAAAGTGTTGGGGAGATAAGAAATTAAGTTTATTTGGTGTCCTATGTTGGAATTTTAGATGAAATATGTCTCAGGATGCATAATATAGGGTCTTAAGGGCTATTAATGATGATATAAAGAGCACAAATGTAATAAGGCTAAAAAATCAATGTGAAAGTGTTAATAAATATACTTTAAAACATCAAATTAAGGAAAAAAGAGGTCTATTTAGATTAAAAGGGTCCTAAATCCAATGTGAATGTATTCAACACATTACAACACTAGATTAAGGAAACATTAGGTCCAAGGGCCCTAAATTTAATGTGAAGGTATAAATGAATACACTAATCAAGGAAAAGTTAAGTTTATTTAGCTTAAAAGGGCCCTAAATCAAATGTGAATGTGTAAAACACATTACAACACTAGATGAAGGTGACACTAGGCCCATTTTAATGTTAACCATTTTCAAATTAAGTGTCAAAATGTAAATGATGATACTTTTAAACACTACATTTAGCCCCCACTTTAGTGAGAGGATGAACTTTCTTCAAACTCACACTAAAGTAGACAATAAAGAGGGGTTCAATTGTACCAATGTGGATGGTCTAGGATAAAAAAGATAAAGGAGGTAACCAAGCCCCAAAGATTTGAGATCCTATGTCAAACCAACATAAGCACAAAAGGACACACACAAGGTGTATAATATGCAACATCAAGATACACGTTCATGAAATGTCAATAAAAAGAGAGAAAACCAAAAGTAAGCACAAATAAGAAGAGGTGGATCAAGCCTTGGATCAAATCTAAGATGTTTATCCAAAGGTGTGTGCTCACTCTGGGGTAACAAAACATCAGGATATCTATTGGGTGAGAAATCCAAGAGGGTGAGACACATACACACGTGGCCGGTATGTGCTCACACATACACTTGAGTAGCTAAGGGAAATTCATGCCTTGGTTTTGCTTCCCATCAAACCATACGAAAGTTATACCTCTTAAGAAATTTGATAAGGTAGTAGGAAACATTGAACTATGAGCTTCATGACAAGCAAAGCTTCATATGCTTGATATTGATCAACAAACAAGATGGCTCTACATGCATGCAAAGTGTATTATGCAAGGTGGCCATATAATAGTTTTTGTAACTGAAAAATAGTATAATATACACTCAAAGGGATTTTTCTTAGTCCATGTAAGGTCTCTTCTTAAGGAACATTCTACCTAGTTTCTCTAAGAGAGGACACGTCAAAGAAATATCATGCTCTAAGATGAAATAAAGCCCAATGACACCACCATGAAAAGGACGCATCACAAGAAGAGATAAAATTGCTCATTGAAATATGAGTGTCAATGTACACCCCCACATTAAAGAAATTGCTAACACCATTACTGTGAGAAATTGCTTTAAAGTAGAAGAATACATGAGAGATTACTTAGAAATACCTATGCTAAGTCATATGTTTTTCAATGAACCACACTATGAATGGGTATGTCACATGCAAGCCATATTAAGGCATGTGGTCGACATCCCAAGCTTGTTCTTAAATGTACATGAAAGATGGTCAACTAGCCAAAAGAGACAATGACAAGTGGCATATGAGGAAAAGGATGCCTAATCCCTTGCCCCACTTAGTGAAGGACAAGGATGAGATCAATAGGATGAAAATAAGTTTTAATTAGAGGAAATAGGTGCTTCAACATAAGGAAGAGTATCACAGTCCCTAAGATGTTGAATTCTATCACTTAAAGCCTTACATTCATTAGTAGAATGACCATGAACTCTATGATATGCACAAAATTAACTTTTGTAGTAAAATTTCTTTCTTGCTCTTAGAGGGAGAGATATCAAAGAATCTTGGAGAAGTCTCGACAAGATACTCTCTTGATAATGGTAGAAGATTTTCCTTTATTTTTTGACAAAGATATCTCTTGCTTACTACCAGATGTCATACTTACACAAGACTCTTTAGATTATGAGATTTTTTTCTCTCCTTTATAGGAGGGTGTAAAATCCATCAAATTCAAATCACTACTGTTTTGTGCGATGAAATTGACATTGAGTGAAGGTTTTTTTGTTTCTTTCATTTATTTCAAAGGAAAAAAACCCATACTACTAGTGTTTATCAATTTATGATGTACTAATGTTAAAGTCGGCTTAGAAGAATCTTTTGTAAGAGTGTTGATATTAAGTGAAGGCTTGTTTCTTGTTTCTTTCTTTCAAAGAACATTAACCGAGACTAGTGGTCTTTTCTTGCATGTGAGGCTCTATAGGTACATGGATACCTTGTTCTCTAGCACCAAATCCTTTTCCACTATATCCTAGTTGTTTCATTATTTCATAACCTATTCTATAAATATTTTTCATTTCTTTTGGATTTAGCGATTGTTCATAGTCAAGTTCATCAAAGTTTGTTCTATAATTTGTTTCTTCTTCTCAAGTGGTTGAGGTGGATGCTTTCGAAGGGTCTTCTGAATTTGTGCTGACATTACTGATTTTTATTTTCCCTTTTTAGTTCTTTGTTTATGATCTTGCATTCTCCCATGAATGTTGGTTCAAATTTTAAGGAATCCCAATAATCTTCTAATAGCTTTGTGATTTCCTCAATATGTTTCTCTTTTCCTTTCTATTGCATGGGTTCCACTTGTGTAGTTGGTGTTAATGTTTCCAAAGGATTTCCCTTGCCTTTTTCAGTGTTTAAACAACTGTTTTGGTCAAGGTTAGCTTTGAGTGTGTACACTTTGTTGTTGTAAATATAATTCATTTTACGATGAATAGTAGAAGGTACCCCATTTATTTCATGATCCATAGTCTTCCTAAGATAAAATTATATGAAATATCGTGAGGCATAACATGGATCAGTGTTTCTAATGTGCCCTTTCTAGTTGTAATAGATAAAGTGATCACTCCAAGCAGTTATTTTCCTACATTATCAAATCCATGAATAGATAAAGAATTAGGATGAATTTTTTATTTATCCATACCAAGCCTATCCAAAAGGTTTACACTACACATATTAAGAGCAAAGCCATTGTTGACAAGGGTTCACATTATTCCTATTCTATTGTATCTAGCTATTATCATGAAAGCATCATTTTGTTTTTGTACTTGGACAAAGGAGGGAGTTCACTTTGATGAAAAACAATGTCAGAATTTATTCCTTGAATCATGGTTGCTATGTCATTTGGTTGCACATTAGAAGGGATAGTAACTTGTAAAGAATTTTGAATCATGTTATGATAATGAGGGGAAGCTTGAATAAGGTCCCATAATGATATTTTAGTAGGATTATTCTTAAGTTGTTCAAAAAGGTCATAGTCATTTTCACTTTGTGGAGGTAAACGAGGAGGACTTGGTAAGATTGGGTTAGGAAATGGGAGGGATGTTCAAGGTGTTTTTCTTGGTTTTAGATTATCTCTAGTGTTTTGCTTGATTTATTTAAATGAATAACCTTAGGACTAAAGACCTAATTTACTTGGTGAATGGATTTGTTGAGTTTGATTTATTTAATGAGCGGATGAACATGAATTGGGTGCACAATGTTAATTTCATGTGTCTACATTTTGCCCCTCTTTGAAGTAATGTATTGGTTGCATTGGTTCAAAGAATAAACTTGCCGCGATCAAAATTCAAAAAATTTCTGATTTTTTGGATGCCCTAGTAGAAAGAAGTACACTAGTACATTGCCCCCTTGAGAGATCGAGCGAAAAGATTAAATTTGAAGGTCGGTCTCATGATAAAGAGGTTCAAACTGGATGGTTATGGATGATGATGCAAATGAGATGGTTTTAAGATGCTTAGAATAACAAATCTATATTATCCTAAACAACTTAAATGATGATATGATGTGATGATGGATGAGATGGATGATGTGATATGCTATGATTATGCAATGGATAATTTATGCAAATGTTTATACTAACATATCTATATTATGATGATGATGCAAATGCAATGCATGCGAAATGATTGATGTTTCCTATTATGTATGATATGAATGATATGTGGTATGCTGACAGTTTGTGGATGCAAGATGGGTGCATGATGGTGATGATGACTAATTATTCATGAAGTGATGTTAGTGCAGAGAACAAGACAATAAATGATGACAAGAGGATTGAACAAGTGCATGATTTGATGAGACTTTATTCGAGATGATGATCATGATCGATGATGATGATGATTCGCTTATCAAGGGTTGGGACTTTAAAAGGGATACTTACCTTATGTTTGATTACACACGTAGATATGATGCATCAAGGTATAAAGAACCAGGATGGCGTTGTACCTAGTGCGATGGAATTTGACTTGACAAATAGATAGGAGTATTCTTGTTCACACCTGACATACATAAACCTTGCTAGGACGTACCTAACAAAGAAAGTATTCACCAAGTTATTTTACAAGAACGTCCAAAAAGCACAACAAACAAAAGATAATGATCGCTGCCCCATTCCTATCTCTCAAAATCCTTTGTTTAGATATCATCGAGAGGTCCTTGGAATGAGAACAATAAGATAAATCAAAAGAAAAGATCAAGTATGCAAACAAGCCAATGTTCTTCATATTGCTAGAAAAAAGGGTGTGTTTTGATAGGATAAGAATCCAAGGTGATATCCAAAATGATGCCCATTGTCAGAACGATATATCTTAGGACATGCATTGTATAGGATGATGATGGCTTGATAAGTTGATTGATAGGTTATTGATATAAGGTTGATTGGCATGTTTGAAAATGATCAATAGTTTGATTTTGTTTTAAAGATTTGTGTTTGCTTTTGATTTTATGATTGAAGCTTGCTTTTGCTGATTGTTGTGATTGTTTCTGTTTGTGTTGCCAAAGGATGAAGGTGATGATCAGTTTATTATGGATGATTGATTATTTGAAGTGAAAGCATGATGAGATGGATGGATTTTTTCAAATATTTGGATGTTTTTGACGTTTTGGAATGTTTTGAGGCTGTTTTTGGTGTTTTCAAGATTTTACAAATGTTTTGATTTTTGATTTTCCAATGTTTTGGGATTTTGTAAGATTTTATGAATGTTTTTGGATTTTGCGTTTTTTGAATGTTTTTGGATTTTTCTGTCTTGGGGGTTGATCAAAGATTAGCCTTGCCTACATTTAAGCTTAGAGATGACGTAGTTTGAATTCTAATGTTTTTGATATTTTTCTGATATTTTGAGTGTTTTTGAATTTTTGATATGTTTTTGAATGTTTTTGGAATTTTCGCATGATTTTGATGATTTGGACATGGATATGTCTTATGATATTAGTTCTTTGTTTGAGATTTAGTTGAAGACTAAGCTAAGGTTGACTAATAGAATCGATGTGTTGATGATGATGATAACATTATTGAGGAAACACAACAATGCAAGGATTGGATTGATCCAGATTGATGATGATAACATTGTTGAGGATGCACAACAATGCAAGGATAGTGTTAAAAAACATAAGGATTGGGAAAGATATCCCCAAGATGATGATGGATTGATGATGATGATAACATTGTTGAGGATACACAACAATGCAAGGATTTGATTGATCAAGATTGATTACAATAACATTGTTGAGGATGCACAACAATGTAAGGATAGTGTTAATCAACACAGTGATTAGGATGGATATCCCAAGATGGTGGATTGATTGGATTCGATTGATCAGGATTGTTGAAGCTTGGTTTGGAACAAAAGATATTTTGGATGATTTGATGTGACATTGAAGGATGCATTAGATGCGACTGATATAGATTGTTTGGATTGATTTGAATGATGAAGATTGATAAGGAATGTCTTCTCATCAAAATATGACATGGGATAGTGATTTGGATTTTGGATCACAAATGCTTTGACCAATTTGGTTTCACATTTTCCAATGTTTAGATCACCACATAATTTAGAGGATATAGATCAAGATTTATTCCCAAAGCAAGATGCCAATATCTGCCCCTATTGTCTAGAAATGTATGGAATGTCATGGATGGATTCCTAAATAGGTGTACGGATGGATGGATATTGTAAGCACGCAAAGGATGACAAGGATTATCTTGTAATAAGATAAGGTGTTTGGATAAAGAATGCTCATTTGGAGAATGCTTCATGGCTCATATAATGCTGCCTAGGATAGGATCAATGAGAATGACCCATGTCAAGATGTTTCCCATAAGCAAGCACAAAGTGTACACCAAAATTTTTCAAGATCAAGATAATTTGGATGATGGATGCAGATGGATGAAAAGGGATTGGATCAATGGTTTATGGATGAATGGATTTATTATGGATAAGATGGATGGAATGCTTGATTTATTATGGATGGGATGAGATACTTTCATCTAAAGTGGTGCACGTAGATGCTCAATTCTATAGATGATGCCTGTTTGCTAGGTTTTCATCATGGTCTTGCCCAAAGTGCCACCATAGTGGTTTTCACTAGAGGACGATTTTTTATCTTTACTATTTTCAATCATTTTTCTAATTTTTTTGGATTTCCATATTTTTTGATTTTTTTGATTTTTTTGTAAGATTTTAAGCTCATTATAAATCACAAGGTGTTGCTGATGTAGAGGCTTTTGTCATAATGTGCCATTGGTATCCTGCTTGAAAAATTTTCTTTGCTAAGATACTTGCACTTGAATACAACTTTTGAGGTTTCTGATCTGCTTCATTGATACTAGAGTTTACTTTGTCTTGGTGCACACATCGCGATAGAGTGCCTTCTGAATCCTTATGATAAAGGGTTGTTGCCAATACGTGATCGATGTGAGAATTGGATATCATGCTTGGAGGAGTGGATGGAGTGCGTTTAGGGATAAGAGATGGATTGGTTGATAGTTTTGAACCTTTGACTCTCCAAAATTGGCAAGATGAGCAATGATGGGTGGATACGAAAGTGTGCATGGAATTAGGACCAAATGCTTGATACACTTTGTACATCACTTGAAAATCCCTCTTTTTCTTTTGTGGACTTCTTTGATGGATACTTTTCTCTTTTTTATTTTTCCCCATAGTTTCTTTGACTGATGGAGTTTGATAGGGATAATCTTTCTTTGTATTCTTTGGTATCCATTTGTATTTGATTTTTCCATTATGCTTCTTAGCTTCCTTCGATTTAATAACGTTCTTTGTGTTTTGATTCAATTCTTTCTTTTAACGTTGGTCCCAATTCATGGATGGGATGATAGGTGGATGAAGATTCATGACATGGCTAGTTGTAGTATTGACACTAGTTTCATCAAAAGGACTCTTCATGCTCCCTATGTTGACGTTTGCTTGAGACCATGTTGCCCATAGTATGGTGGTAGTAATACCTTCATGCTTTGATTCTTCCTGTTTTGAGATGTCTTGTTTAGTAGACATGCTCTAACAAATGACCATTGTAGATGACGTTGTTTCAATTTGTTGTTATGCTAACTCTGGATTATACTATTCTGTCTGATTTGCTTCCTTGAGTGGATAATGTTTGATATCTTTATTCATGATGTCCTTAGTCTGCATTTGTGATATATTTGATACTGTTTTTGACAACTCTATTTGATTGGAGGAATTAATAATCTACTCTTTTTGTGTAATAGAATCTTGTTCTAGCTAAAGATCATCTATATGTCCATCCATAGAAATCATCTCATCCAAGTAGATCGAGGAGTATGCGCTACATGGATATGATCATCTTCCATAGATAGGAGAGTGTCCATTAGATTATTGTAGTATCTTGAAGAAAAATTCTTGATCTTGAATGTTTTCGGAGTTGCTTTCGACATGCTTTGGATCAAGTTCTTGACATGGGTCAATTCCAAAGGATGGATTGCTTATAAGGGGTTCTTGGATGTCATCATTAGACATGGTAAGTGGTTCAATATCTTTAAGTGTCGAGTTCAGGGTTCCTTCAGTATCTATAACCATGAGGTCGAAGGATGTCAACATGTCTTGGAAAGGACCATTGCTAGACCTTGGTGAAATATTTTGATCATGCTTTGGAATGAATTCTTGAGATATCTCCTCTAACTCATAAGGTGATGTAGAGACATTTTCAATATGATCATAGGTCAATGGATCATGCATTATGTCAATAGGATCAAATAATCCTCACACTTCTTGAAATAGATCACTAAAGAGTGGCTCTTGATGTATGGTGAGTTAGTCATCGAATAAGGTGGAAAAATCTTCAATGTGCTCATTGATGGATAGGTTTTGAACATTGTTTTCAACAATTGTAGTGGAGAGATTGTGAATGTCTTCAACCATTGGGTCAAGTGATGTTGACATTTCTTGAATTGGATCATTGTTGGGTATCATTGGCGGATTTTGATCATGATTAAAAAGTGACTCTTGATGTATGTTGATTTGATCATTGGATGAAGTAGAAACATCTTCAATGTGCTCTTTGATTGATATATGTTGGTAATTTTCCCCAATAGTTATCATTTTTCGTGTTTGTGATTGCGATTTTTGGGTAGCTTGAGTAGCTTGAGCGGTTTGGGTAGCTTGATATTGTCGAAGCACTTGTTGGTAGGCTTGATGTGCTTTTAGTGCAATGTTACAATATTGACTTATTGCACTTGGTTTTTGTGGTAGTTGTGGTGTATTTGGATTCATGTTGGATGTAGTGACAAGTGGTTGAGATACACTTGGAGTGATCATGGTAGTGAGGGGTTGAGATATGATGGGTGTGAGGGTGGTGGTTGGAGTGATCGAGGTGATAGGAATGGTCGGAATGACTGAGGTGATAGATCCTTGGGAGACCATATTTTCATTTTTCAGGATTGATGTTGTCATTTGATTATATACCATCTATTGGTGCGATCTCGATGGTATATTCAATGGATTTGATGTTATGAATTGATTGGTGTTAGGTAGATTGATTTGGATGGAGTGATTGGTGCTACATAAAGGGGGAAGCCCTAAACCAAGGAATGATGTTGATATGGGT
Source organism: Sequoia sempervirens (assembly GCA_007258455.2). Lineage (NCBI taxonomy): Eukaryota > Viridiplantae > Streptophyta > Pinopsida > Cupressales > Cupressaceae > Sequoia > Sequoia sempervirens. The sequence continues at coordinate 3,395 of VDFB02317582.1, read as the reverse complement.
AATGGTGGTGGAGATGTCTCTTGGCGCAATGACTCCACTATTTTGGTAACTGTAGCAATTTGATCTCACCAAATTTGTTCTTGATTTCGATCTTGACTCCCTTGATATAGTTGATTTGGCTTTTGTTTAAGCAGATTTGGAGTGTTTACTTGTGTTTGATTTTGGACAATGTTCTGATTTGGGATGATGTTCAAATTTGGCATTATGGGTTGAAACTGAACATTGTTGATGTTGGGAATCGCATTGCCTTATTTTAGGTAACTCTGATCTTGCATGGTGTTACCTTGACTTGGAGTTGTTAACATCTTGTTTGGATTTTGAACAATATTCATATGATTTGCAAACATATTTATCCCAAATTTTTCCAGATTCATGTTTGGAAAACTTGTACTTGGTACATTCTCATTTGGCATGTACGGATTTGGTGGGATGACATTGTTCGTTTGAAGGCTCATGCATTGATTGTTCAGTTGACAGACTTGTAGGTTTGGATTTAGATCTACCATCGGGAAATGTGTTCCAATCTTTGACTTGGGCATACTCACACTTGTTGTGCCATTGACATTTGTAGAAGGTAATGATCCCATGTATGGATTGTATAACTGTGAGTTTTGATATTCAATAGGCATTGTAAGGCTTTGAACATTCAATAGATTTGGATTACTCATGATGTATGGATCAAGTTTGTATTCCATGTTCTCCTTGTGTTTTGACCTTGTTGCAAAAAGTGACCTCTAAGGTTCCTACGACCAATGACGAGATGAAGGATGAAAATGGGAAATGATATGAGTGTTGAACGTTTAGGGACTTTGGATCAACACTAGACTTAGAGTTTGATTTTGATTGGTTAGATGTGATCTTAGGATGAATTTGTTCAAAGGATTGTCGATTTAATTAAATGTATGAAAAAGGATTCATTCCCACACACCTAACTAAACAAATGACTTTGATTTGATTTAAGGATGTACTCAAGTCTAGAATGATGTTTTCAAAGATCTAAAGTTGTTTGTGGGATGGATTTTGATAATTTTTTGAATGAATGAAGTGTTTGATTTGATCCTCAAAGACTTAGAGAGACTTTATTTACTTAGGCCAAGATAGTGAAGAACATGCCCTTCTCTAAAAGTAATTCAAAATCAAAAGATCGATGTTTGCATGAAAACCATATGACCAAAAGATGCCAAGCACATGTGTGGGGTCCAATTGATTCAATATTTACTTAATATATTCTTTTTACCACAAACACACTCTTGATTAGATTTTGAATCTAGATGTCTAATGTCTCAACTTTCCTCTTATCCCGCAAAGCATACTATGTGGAAACCAAGGAAATTTGAGGCAAGAGTTACCTATTGTTGACCTTAGTAGGAGCAAATTGAGATGAAATCCAAATGCTTAGAAGCCTCTAAGTATACGAATCCCAAGGGAAAGCAATAACATGTGAATTTTTTCAAGGATATTTGCTTCTCCTAAAGGGTTTGAGATTTGATGCTCATGTTCAATGTTGGTTGTTTTCCAATGTTTTTGATAAAAGCACTATGTTTTCAAACTGACTCACAAGAAATATAACACCCTAGCTCAATTGGTACGTTTTTCTTCGTGGGCTTACCTCATGCCCTTCGTAGTAGAAGAGATGATTTTACATGCAACCAAGGAGAGAGTATAAAGGTATGTTAAGAATGAATTCTTAACCTCTATACTTTAACCAAGATCGGACATGGCAAGTAACTTCTTGGAATCTAAGTTCCAATGCACCACTTTGATAAACTCGGTGAATGAGTTAATAGGTCACTACAAACAAAGGTTTTAGTTCAAACTTTCTGTTCATGGAGATTGACCCATATGGTGAGAGTCCCCTTTCAGATCCATCTCATCAGAATCAACTGTATGATACTGACGTTTACTCAAGTACCCAAATTTATATCATGGCTGGAAATACTCTTGGCTTTAGAGTGTTACCAGTTGAGTCATTCCCTTGGGTGAGTACTTTTTCCCCAAGGCAGGCCCTCTACGATAGAAAAAAGTGAGTAAACATATTCATAGTTTGATCAACCTTCGTTTAGAAACAAAGGGAGAACACATGCAATAAGTTTACTCACACTTGCAAAGTGTTTTTTTCAATTTTAGTTCCCAAATTGAAAATGTGGAAGCAATCTTTTATGCAATTTAATGTCAAAAAAATAATTTTGATTCTCAAGGTCGCTGTGAAGTGTGAGAGAAGCGCATACGTCTTTTTAAGTGAAATTACTTTGCAAAAAATATTACAAAAACATGAAAGAACTTGTTCATTTTAAGCACAAAAAATCAAATGTGAAGATTTTTTTGTTCAATTTGTTTATCCTTAAACGAAATCTAGTGGATTTTCTCTAAGATCCATTTTAAGCCCCTTTGTCACGAAAATCAAAATGTTCCTTTTAAGCGCCCAAAAGAGGTGTGAGTTGATTTAAAATAGAAAACTAAAGCATGAAATGGAAGCTCTAGATTATCGCAACAAGCATTTAAAAATGCTTTTGTCAATTTCAAATTTTCATGCTTAATTCTCTTACTCTAATCTTGCTTTTGTCTTTTCTTGACTCCAATGCTTGATTTTGACGTCAACCTTCACTTGCAAACATTATCATGACAAATAAGATTCATCAATAATAACTTCATATGATGAATATAGTTTCAAGTATAAATGAATTTTCAAACTAAATACGAAAACTATTCCTAGAAACAAGTGTTTTTGAGAGATAAAAAGGAAAATAGTTCAATTATTTATTAGAAATAACTTATAAAACATTCTTCTTCTAAATCTGCTTTCATCTTATGAATATAGTTTGTTCTAAACAAATTCAAGGTTGTTTTTATGACTTGCTTGTTTCAATAAATATCATTTTCTAGAAAAGAAAATCTACATTTCCCATACTCAAATCATTTTTATCAAATCTCATAATTTGGATAGTTGGATACAAAGTGAATGTCTATGAGTTGATAGTCATAATCTTGAGTGCATTATAGCTATGATAATAAATAAAGCATTGACTCAGAAAAGGTGACAAAACACTGAATCAAAATGTCTTTTTAGCAGCTTTGAAAGGAACTCAATTTGGGATATAAAGAAAAAGAAAAGATTCATAGGCAGTCATCTGCTTAGTTGTCTTGATTGTTAAATCAATCACCACTGATACGTGTTTCAAGTAAATGAAAGAAAAAAAAAATTTCAAAGCCCCATTCTAAATTCAAAAAGAGTTTTGTTTTTATGAAGGTACTACCCCAATTCTTGCGTGCACAAGATGACTAATGTGAAAAATCTATCAGTGAAGGAGGATACATATACTTTGACCTTCTTCTATCATTCCAACCATATATTTTCCTTATATAAAAAAAAATCACGCCACTAGCCTTTAAGTTCA
>VDFB02317579.1:0-38423 GCA_007258455.2 Sequoia sempervirens | reverse complement strand
TACTCAAATTAGGCCTTATCAAAGTTATATTTACATTATATTATTACCATTACATTACAAAAAATATGCAAAAAATAACAAATGTAACATCCAATCCTTTTTCTTATTACAATAAAATTTAGGCACGTTAAAATGTTTCACAATAATAGAAAATTATAATAGCAATTGAATAGTAATAAACTATAGTGTGCATACTCATGGTAAACATCAACAAAATTCTAAAATAAGGTAGCTATTCTATAACCAAAATGAAACTTCAATGTGAATTCTAAGTGATATCATCCACTAAAGGGGTGGCACCCTCTAATCTCAAATAGATCTAATAGTTTTTCTTCTCAAATCCAAATGCTCAAATACAAGTGCTCAAAATAATATCTAATAATATTTTTATATTGAAATTAATATATAACCCTCATTGAATGGATACATTCCAATTTATATCCTCCACAATAATGGTCAATAATAGATCTTGGAAATGTTGGCCTCATATTGTAACCAATTTATTAAATGAAACATAAGTTATTAGGTACACCCCTTGGAGGGCATAGTCCAATACTAAATAGGTACAAGTATGGGTCTTAGAATGGGAGTGGCCAAGGTATGCTTAGGACCCCACATAGGCACCGTGGGTTCATTGTGGCAATGTGGGTCCTTCACAAGGACCCACAATGAACCCAAGGTACCTAGGTAGGTCTGAAGTCATACCCAGGGCACTCTAAGGTGAACCAAAGGGGATCAAAGGCCCACCCAAACCAAATTTTAAATAAAAATAAATTTTAAAACATTTTTATAAAAAAAAATCTTAAAAAAATCTTTTTATAAACCAAAAAGTGTCAAATAAGGGAGAGAGGTTGATCGTGTGTATAGTAGGTGATAGCTTAGGCCACACTTAACAACAATAAAATACCAACAAAAAAAATCATTTAATATTTTTATTAATATGATAAGACATGTTCATGTTAAATTAGAATTATATCCTATCATGGGTAGAGTTTAATATTTTCCATCTTCCAAAATTAGGTGAATGGAAATAGATATTTTTATTTCCATAATATAAATATTGTTTTCCACCTTCCAAAAAATAGGTTAATGCAAATAGATATATTTATTTCCAAAATATATGTTTTATTGCATTAAGAGTGAGCTGACATGTGCAAAGCGCATTGTCAACTAATCAACTTGGAAATAAATTTTAACATATTACAATAAAAAATGTTCCATTATTCATCCCTCATTGACAAACTATTGGCTCCACCATGTCCATCTACACCAGTATTTTTTGTAATTTACTTGCAACAATGCAAAAAATGAATTCTCAAGCTCACTATGCAATGCAATTTTATAAAAAAAAAATTACTAATTATATCAACCATAGTTCACAATTATGACGGGAAAGAAGGGTGTGGAATACACCTTCCTAATGCTAATCTTCAGGAGAGAGAATCAAATAAATCATTTAAAACTTTGCAATTATAGTTCATTTAAGATGCACATATAAGAATATAAGATAGAAACAATGAAATGACAACACAAAATTTACATGGGAAAACCATTTCAAGAAGAAACCCACACACCAAAGCAGAGATCTCTTGTATTATAGTAAAATAAATATTACATACAAGTTTAGAGCTATGCTCTTCCAAGTGTTAGTTCAAAATGAAATAGATAGCATTTTGCTACATTTACTCTGATTTTTCACTCTATTCCATTGCATTAAGGCATTACATATGTACTTCTCAAGTGTTACAAGAAAATCGTCATAACAAATACTTCAACTTCTACAACCACTGAACACACATAACCACAATCCTTGCAATCCATTCTTAAACTGTTATGGGGTTGCACTAATCTTCATCACTCTACTAGTTACCACCGTACCGCACAATACCGCTCCACCGTAGTCCATCCAAAAGAACGTTGTGGTGTCCCGAGTTACTGCTATACTATAGCCCCCCTCATCGTAATATCATGGGGTTGAAGGTTCTATACTGCCATATCATAACCCTCCTCATCGAATTGTCTATTGGTTGCTAGGGATCGAGGATTAGGGATCGGGGATCCTACATACTCCATACTACTTATAGCTCAAGCAAGTAGACTTACAACTATACCTCTAAATAGCGAAGAACAAAGTCCTTTTGTGGGTTGGGATTTAGAGTCTCTCAATACTTGATACCGTAGAATTCATAGGTGAAGCATATGATGGAACTCTGAAGTCCAATTACTGAAACCATTCAAATTTTCTAAGTCATTTTCAACTGCATTTGGTAAGCGATAAGCCTGAATACCAATGCTTGATTACTTGCAAAATTTCTAAGTCTTTTACCATGCCTTTTGGTAAGCGATAATCCCAAATTCCAAACTCTGAAACTTGTGGGTAACAATTAGGTGAACCTTTACCACCAACCCACCAACTCTATTTTAAACCTACGTGATACTGTGGTGTAGAAGATTTTGACTCAGCTAAGTGTTTCCCTAATTTCAAAGAGCCTTAACTGGTAAGTTTGAGACACTTTTTTCTCAAAATTCTCCCACATGACGAAGAACTTACTGGCCTCCAATCAATGCTCAAATTCACTATATCACCCTAGGCCTCAAGGCCCATTGAATTGCCACACCATTTGAACTTCTCTATTCTCACTAGCTTTGTCAGTGCATCAATAACATTCACCAAAGTTTCAACCTTTTCCAAGTTAACCTTTCCATCTTCCACCATATCACTAACAAAATGATATTTAACATCAATGTGTTTTGTTCTGGCATGGAAAGTTGGATTTTTCACCAAAAATATGGTGCTCTAGCTGTCACAATAGATAGTAATTTGTCCTACCTCAAAACCAACATCCAAACACAATTGTCTAAGCCAAATGGATTCTTTACAAGCATGAGGTGCTGCAATGTACTCTGCTTCAGTAGGGGACAAAGTGACTACGACTTGTCACTTGCTCATACCACTTATTGCACCATGAAATAATGTGAAAACTTATCCACTAGTGGATCTTTTATTGTCAATATCACCCACCCAATCAGAATCCATATATCTAGTAGAATAACCATGATAACATAATGCATACTCCAAAGTACCCTTCAAATATTTAAAAACTATTTTCACAACATCCCAATGTGTCTATCCTAGATTAGCCCTAAATTGATGAAGAACTCCCACTACTTGGGAAATGTCTAACCTAGTATAGACCATCACATACATTAAACTACCAATTTCACTTGCATAAGGTACCCCAGTGATGTCCTCCATCTCAACAAGAGATTTTTGGACAATCTTCTACAAAAATATTTATTCCCTTCAACACAAGAACCACTAATTGTTTACAATCTATCATATTGAATCTCTCTAGGATAGGGTTCACGTATTTTCTCTGGCGAAGCCAAATATTTCTATTTTCTCTATCCCTTCTAATTTCTATCCCTAGAATATACCTAGCTAAACCTAGATCCTTCATTTCAAATTGTGTTGACAATTGAGATATTAATTCATAAATCATACCCTTACCATTCCCAATGAACAACATATCATCCACATATAGGGAAATAATAAGAAGACTACCATTTTTCAGTCTTAAAATAAATAGAATGGTCAAAATTTGATCTCACAAATCCCAAAGACAACACATAGGTACCAAACCTTTGGTACCACATTTTAGGAGACTACTTTAGACCATACAGGGATTTATTTAACTTACATACCAAGTTCTCTTTACCTTTCTCAATGAAATTCTCTAGTTGGGGCATATAAATTTCTTCCTTCAAATCACCATGAAGGAAAGTTGTCTTCACATCCATCTGCTCAATTTATAAATCATACAATGTTGCATGTGACAATAAGACTTGAATGGATGTCATATTTGCTACAAGAGAAAAATATTTCCCCATAATAAATTCCCTCCACCTAGGAATATTAGGTTTCATGGCCAACCTTGCTTTATGCTTCTCAACACTACCATCAAGACCTATATTTTTCTTGAACACCCATTTACATCCAATAGGCATTTGTCCTTTTGGAAAAGGTACTAGATCCCATGTATCATTCTTCTTCAATGATGGCATTTGTTCATTCATGGCTCCCAACTAGGAATGAACATCAGACATATGCATAGCCTCTCTAACATCCTAGGCTCATTAGTGTTAGCAATTAAAGCAAAGGCACAACCGGAATCTAACATAAAATATACAAACCTTTCAAGTTGCCGCTTAGCATGTGTAGACCTCCTCACAAGCTGAGGCTAAGGTTCTTCATCTTGTTCAAAACATTCAGAGCTACTCGAGCTCTCCTCATCAATAGGTCCACCAAGAGTACGAAGTTCATCTTTATTAGGTGTGTAGCATAGAAAATTGTACACTCTTGAAGAAAGAGGCAATTTAACACTCAATTAGGACCTATTTTGGCACCCTTGCATTAATTACTCTTTAAAAATCACCATTCATAGGCCTCTGGGACTCATTATTTCAGACCTTGAGGCTTATTTCACTAAAAAATCATATAAAATCCTGACAAAAAGCTTTCAAGTCATTCAAATCCCAAAACCCCACCTCAAAAACCTTAGGTGGGACTCATTCACCACCTTGGGAGAATGAGTTTCCTTTGGTGGAACCCATTTGCCAAGAGTGGCGAATAAGTCCCTTTTGGGGAATTTTTCAAGTTTGAGTGGGAAATTTACCAACTTAATTCAAATTTCTAGTGGATGTCGGCCTTTGAGGTCTAAATAATGATCAATTAGGTGCTAATGCATATAAATATAAGTTTTTAGGTCATTTTCAAGACATTTAAGCAACCTAAGTAAGCAAATTCAAGATTCAAATATTGAGAATCTTTCACAAGAAGATTCACAAGTCTATTTGCAACAAAGTTGAAGCTTTGGAGTAGTATTCAAGGATTTTTACAGGTCTTCAAGCTCACTTTTATTCAAGATCTAGCATTGTCAAGAGTTGATCATGGATGCCTATGGTGAATCATGAGGAATTCTAGGTTGGGAGATGCAACTAGCCATCAAGCCAAGCCTAAGGACTTGTTTTCTAAGTAATTATATCTTCCATTTTCTTCCAACTTTCAGCCTAAGGAAAGTTTTCATATCATTGAGATTCATTTGAGGTGATTTAGGGTCTCCTAGAGTGAGTCTTTCTTTATTCAAATTTCATTCATGTATCTTGTTCTTGCATATTAGAATAAGATTACATTATGTTTCAGATTTCCTAGTCTTAGACACACTTAAGGCTAGGGTTTTCATGTGCATTTCATTATCTCTTTTAAGGTTTAATTACTAAACTAGGGGTTTGACCAAGGAAAACCCCCCATTAGAAAATCCAATTATATTATGTTTTGCAGGTGTTTTTGCATATTTGGATCTAAAACCCAGCCTCAAAAGAAAGTACAGATGTTGGAATACAAATCAAATTTTCTAGTTTCTAAAAAAGGGTACGTGCAAGATCATCATGGAAAAAATAGGCCCTTAAGTGGCAAAAAATTTGAAAAAATCAGAGTTAGACAACTTAACGTAAGAAAATTGAATAAGTTATCTATATTATTTCAAAAGTATGTAAGAATAAAATCTGTAACAAATTTAATATAGTTTCTAAACTACTAGGTTTCTTTAAAAAAATATAGATATATTTGGTGAAATGTTTAAATTTCAATGAGTAGTACTTAAATTTCAAGGAAAAAATAAGAAGTAGGTGTCTATTGACCACCCTAACCACAATAAAATGATAATATTTTTTTATAATAGTTTAGATATAAATAGAGGACTCATCCCTGATGTGATCCATATTTTTTGTAATTTTTTTCCAATAAATAATTAATTATGAATTTTTATTACAACTTTTAAAAAATATAAAAAATTGTATGTCTGACCACCTTAACTTGGTCAAAACTTCATGAAATTCAATTTTTCTTTTTTAATCCTATATTATGCAAAGCATAGAATGTGGCACATGTTTTGGATTCAAAAAGTGTGATATTGTTTGAAAGATATAGATATTTTTCAATTAGCCTATCAATCATGACTTTAATCATAATTTAAATAAAAAATGAAAAATAATTACTTATTAAATTCAAAATAAAGCATAATTTATATTGGTGGAAACTTGAGAATATCTCCTTTAAATACCCTTTTCATTTGATCAATTTTGGTTAAAAAATAAGTCGTCAGCCACATACCCATCATATTGCCACTTTTTGGCCCATCATGATCCTGCACATACCCACAAGTAGAATGAAATGGATTCGCCATTAATGGAAAATGAGTCCCACTGAAGGTGTTTACCAGAATAGTTTGTAGATTCCAGTACCCTTTTCCACAAAACAACTTTCTGGGTGGAAACCCTGATTTGGGATTGATTCACCCAGGTTGGCGAATGAGTCCCAGTTGGTCAAAAAGTCAGCAATTCTAGATTTTTACAATTAATTTTAGTCACCCTAAGATTTCTAGGTGTACACCATTTACGTCTATACTCTTATATTCTATTTTGATTGCATTTTTGAAGCATTTTATAGATCATCTAAGTCTTTTTTCATATCATAACATGTTTTCAAACATCTTGCATTTTCTAAGTTTTGCATTAGTAGTGAACTCCTTTATTAGTTTTTAGCCTTTAGGAAAATACTCTGACATATTTCAATCTCCTTTGCATTGAAATCTCAAGGGTTTGTTCTTGAGTGAAGTGTTAAGGTTTTTGCATCTTTCTCCTTTTAGGTCCAAAACCCTAGAAGTGTAAGAGAGTCGGGCCACATACAAAAACACCCATTTCAAGGTGTAAGAAGAACTTCAACTATCTCCTTTCTTTCTTCTTTTATCTCTAGTTGTAGATCAACCATGGAAGGTTTTAGCTCACGAAAGATCACACTTCTACTATTACTTCTCTATAATTGGGTTCCAAAGCTTGTACCCTTTCACAGCGATGCCATAACCAATGAAGATACACTTCACTTCCTTGTTCTCCAATTTATATCTTTTTTCACTAGGCACATAAGCATATTCCTCACAATAAAAAACTTTGATATCTCTCAACAAGGGCTTCTTACCAGAGCATGCTTCCATAGGTATCTTATCAATGAGTGTTGAAGTAGGAGATATATTAATTATATAACACACAGTGGCTACAACCTCAGTCCAAAACTTTAGTTCAAGACCAAAACCACTTAGCATACTCCTTTCCCTCTCCATCAATGTTATGTTCATCATTTCCACAACTCCATTTTTTTGTGGAGTGTAGGGATTTGTTTTATGTATCTTAATCCCATGGTCCTTATAGAACCTGTTGAAATCTGTAGAACAAAACTCACCACCATTAGCCATTCTCAAACACTTTATTTTCCTACCAGTCTAATTTTCTACTAAGTTTTTGAACTCCTTAAATCAACTGAATAATTCAATTTTCATTATGAGAAAATATACAAGTTTCCTTCTTGAATAATCATCTATGAATGAGAAAAACTACACATAGATTTCAATAACGAAGGAACATTAAGTAGACCAAACACATGAGCGTGAATATAATCTTGAATTCTAGAAGATTTATGAGAACTAGAAATTAAAGAAACATGGTGTTGTGTTCCATATATACAATATTTACACAAATTGAACTCGAGATTACAATCATCAAGCCCATCAACCAAGCTTTTATTCTTCAAGGCTTTTAAACCTTTTTCACCAATGTGCCCAAGCCTCTAGTGCCACAACATTTCCTTCTCTGTTGGGAGCTTCACCTCTAAAGAATTAGTACCCTCAGGAACAACATCCTTCTACTTAATTAGATGATGAAGCCCTTTTCCCAAAATTCACTAAAGTACTATTGCATATGACCATGCAAACATCTAACTTATACAGAGTTCCAACTCACACACCCTTAGCAAGCACCATAGAACCTCTAGTCATCTTACAACTATAATTAAAGAAAGACGCCATAACACCCAAACCATTCAACTTACTTATAGAAAGTAAAATTCACGCCAAACCAAGGATATGCATCACACCATCAATTCCATGTATCCTTCCATTACAAAACTAAATCCCGACTCTTCCATGACCAACAATTTCTAGGTGAGAATCATCACCTAGATACACCTTTCCACCAACATACTCTTTATATTTTAAAAACCAACCCTTATGACAAGTCATGTGAAAAGACACACTTGATTCAATTAACCACACATGTTTTGATGCATGAGTTGCCAAGGCTGCTATGAAAGCATCTACATCATCTTGAGAAGTTTCATTATCAAAATAATAATTGTTTTTCTTTATCTTCTTCTTCTCTTCTTTGCAGTCTTTTTGGATATGTTCAATTTGCCCATAGTTCCAACATTTCACCTTGGACTTCTTACTAAGAGACTTTGATCTCCCCTTTGACTTGGATTTAGACTTCTTGTCCTTCTTCATGCCTCTCTCCTATGATCTATCTCGAATAGCAACGACCTCCTTGGCCATCTCAGAAGACTTCAATTGTATTTCTTTTGACAACAGTGAAGCAACCACATCTTCCATCTTGAAAGTGGTTGTTGTACTCCAAATAGCTATTACCAGGTGATCCCGTGTGTAAGGAAAAGAGCACAACATGAGCATGCAATGATCCTTGTCATCTATCTTCACACTAATAGACTCCAATTGAGCAACAATCATGTTAAACACATCCAAATGTTCTACAATGAACACTCCTCCCTCCATCTTCAAAGAGTATAACTTCTTTCTCAGGAATAACTTATTTACCAAGGATTTCCCTTGATAAATTTCACCAAGCTTCTTCCAGAGTATTTTTATGGTCTTCTTTTCATGGATGTTCAAGAGAACAAAATCGATCAAGCACAATCTAATCAGACCCTTGAATTTCTAGTCCATTGCATCCTAGTTATTTTGTGAGGTTTATGATGGTTTATTATTAGATACCACATCCTACAACTCTAGATCTATGAGAAAGTATTCCATCTTGAGTTTCCATAAGTCAAAATTACTACTGTTGAATTTTTATATTTCTATTCTTCTTGATGTGCTCACCATCTTAAATCTACAATAAGATTACAAGTAGATTTCTCTACAAAAATCCCACTAGAACCAGATCAACACAAAAAATCCCACTAAAACCAATGGCACATTATGACAGGGGCATCTGCATCGACACCACTAAGTGGGTCAGCATGAATCTTTTGGAAAAAATGAAAAAAATGAAAAATATATGAAAATCCAAAAAAAATTAGAACAAGGATCGAAAATAGTAAAGATAAAAAATTATCCTCTAGTGAAAACTGCATGTGTGGCACTTTGGGCAAGACCATGATGAAAACCTGGCAATCAAGTGTCATGTGTAGAATCGAGCATCTATGTATGCCACTTCAAATGAAAGCATCTCATCCCATCCATAACAAATCCAACATTCCATCCATCTCATCCATAATAAATCCATTCATCCATGAAGCATTTATCCAATCCATGTGCATACATATGCGTCCATCATCCAAGTTATCATGATGTTGACAAACTTTGGTGCACACTTTATGCTTGCTTATGGTAAAAATCTTGACATGGGTCATTTTCATTGGTCCTATCCTATCCAACATTATCTGAGCCATGAAGCTTTATCCAAATAAACATGTTTTATCACAAGATAATCCATATCCATCCATCCATACACCTATCCAAACACCCATCGCATTCCATACATCGCTAGACACTGGGGGTAGATATTCACATCTTGCTTCAAGGAATAAATCTTGATCTATATCCTCCAACTTATGTGGTGATCCGAACATTGGCAAACATGAAACTAAATTGGTCAAACCACTTGTGAGTAGAAATCCAAATCACTAGCCCATGGCATATTTTGACGAAAACATGTCTTTATCAAACTTCATCTTCAATCGAACATCAATCTAAACAACCAATATCAGTTGCATGAAATGCACCCTTCAAACATCACAATGAATCATTCAAACAACTTTTTGTTCCAAATCAAGCTTCATCAATCATGATCAATCAAATCCAATCAAAAAATCATCATCTTGGGATATCCTTCCCAATCATTGTGTTGCTTAACACTATCCTTGCATTGTTGTGCATCCTCAATAATGTTATCAATCTTGATCAATCCATCCATCCTTGCATTTTTGTGCATCCTCAACAATGTTATCCTCATCAATCCTGATCAATCCAATCATTGCATTGTTGTGCATCCTCAACAATGTTGTCATCATCAATCCATCGATTTGATCAAATCAACCCTAGCTTGGTTTTCAACAAAAATCCCAAACAGAGAACTGATATCATCACACATGTCCATATCCAAATTGTCAAAATCATGCAAAAATCCAAAAACACTCAAAAAATTAGAAAAACATCAAAAAAATGGAATCCGATATACGTCTTCTCTAAGCTTAAATGTAGCTAGGCTAATCTCTAATCAGCCCCCGAGACATCAAAATCCAAAAACATTCAAAAAAACATCAAAATCCAAAAACAGTCGAAAAATCGAAAATCAAAACATTTGTAAAATATCAAAAACACCAAAAATAGCCTCAAAACATTTCAAAACGTCAAAACCATCCAAATATTTGAAAAAATCCATCCGCATCATCTCGCTTGCACCTGCAATAATCAATCATCCATAATAAACTGATCGTCACCTTCATCTTTTGGCAACACAAATAGAAACGATCACAACAATCATCAAAAGCAAGCTTCAATCGTAAAATCAAAATCAAAGCAGCAAACCATTAAAACAAAAAAAAATCTTGATCATTTTCAAACATGTCAGTCAACTTTATATCAATAGCCTATCAATCAACTTATCAAACCATCATCATCTTATACAATGCATGTCCTAGGATATATCGTTCTGACAATGGGCATCATTTTTGGATATCACCTTGGATTCTTATCCTATCAAAACACATCCCTTTGGCTAGAGGTATGAAGAACATTGACTTGTTTGCGTACTTGATCTTTTCTTTTGATTTATCTTATTGCACTCATTCCAAGGACCTCTCGATGATATCCGAAGTGAAGGATTTAGAGAGATAGGAATGGGGAACAATCATTATCTTTTGTTTGATGTACTTGTTGGACGTTCTTGTAAAATAACTTGGCGAATACTTGCTTTGTTAGGTATGCCCTAGCAAGGTTTCCGTATGTCAAGTGTGAACAAGAATACTCCTATCTATTTGTCGAGTCAAAGCCCATCGCACTAGGTACAACGCCATCCTAGTTATTTATACCTTGATGCACCGTATCTATGTGTGTAATCAAACATAAGGTAAGTAGCCCTTTTAAAATCCCAATCCTTGATAAGCAAATCATCCATCTATCATCATCATTTCTCATCATCATCATCATCTCTAATAAAGTCTCGTCCAATCATGGGCTTGTGGGATCCCCTTGTCATCATCTCATTTCTACACTAACATCATCACCAATGCATCCATCATGCATCCATTCTGCATCCAAAAAAATGTCAGCATACCACATATCATTCATATCATACATAATAGGAAACATCAATCATTTCACATGCATTGTATTTGCATCCTCATCATAATATAGATCTGTTAGCCTAAGCATCTCATAAATCATCCATTGCATAATCATAGCATATCATCCATGTCATCCATCATCACATCATATCATCATGTAAGTTGTTTAAAATAATATAGATTTGTTATTCTAAGCATCTTAAAATCATCTCATTTGCATCATCATCCATAACCATCCATTTTGAACTTCTTTATTGCGAGATCGACCCTCAAATCGAATCTTTTCACTCGATCTCTTGAGGGGGAAATTTACCAATGTACTTTCTGCTGGGGCATCCAAAAAATCAAGAATTTTTTAATTTTGATCGCAACAAGTACATTGCTTCAAAGAGGGGAAAAATGCAGACACGTCAAATTGACATAATGCATTCAACTAGGTCATATTCATCCATTCAACAAATAAATCAAGTTAATTTATCAATCTCCTAAAGTCATCAGTTTAAATCAAAAAAATCAACTTGATCCCATCACCCTCATTTTAATTAAATAAATCAAACCTTTTATTTAATTAAATCCAAATGCATTTTTCATCCTTTTCTGATTTAAATAAATCAAATATTTAAGTCATAAAAGTCAAAACACCCTAATCATCATCCTACCTAATTAATTCTGATTAAATCTAATGCATGTCACATCCTAGCCACTTGCATTCTCTAGATTTGGCCACTTGCACATGAAATTGCATTTAATTGATTTATCAAAATCTTTATTTTTCAACTTGGCATAAAGGGAGAATATTCTCCAAGTTTGAATCTCCCCCCAAGTGGACATGTACACCCAACAGAGCATTTATGAGGCCTTACATGTCTCTTACATGTCCCCTTCCAAAGGTCAAACTCAACATTCATTGTAAATTTGAATTCAAATTTCCCCCCTCTTGGGAACATTTCCCAAATCTTGCACATGCATCAACCACTCACCACTTGACAAGTGTCTTCCTCTCATTTGCCCAATCTTAGTCCCACATCCTCCATGTTTGGCACTCTCAGCATTTGAAAATCTTCAAATAGAGGCCTCATCCTCAAGCGAATCCTTCACAATCTCCACAATCACTCATGTAAAGTCATTCTTCATTGGAGAACTGATTTTGCCCACCATCACTCCACAATCTTAGCATGTCATCTCCAAGATCATTCAAGGTCACTCTCTTCATTTGAGAAATGATCTTGTCCATCATTATCATTAGCTTATCTCAAGGGGTTGGGAAAGGGCTATTTTCCAAATCAAAATAGCACCAATCGCCCCATCAGATCAAGTGTTTGTCTTGTTTTAGAATAGGGATAGTTATTTGTGTTTGTATTTGCTCAATTATATCATCGTTTTCCTTGTTTTCTAACAATGCAAATGGATTTTATGGGGAACTCATGTTTTAATCTTGCATTTTGATCTATTAATGTGATTTGTTCATTTTATTTATGCAAGTTTGAAATAGGGTTCACACTCTCACCCTTGTGAATCCATCAAGATAAGTTCTTCTTGTGTTCTACTTCTTCTTTAGGAGATTGGGAATTGATTGAGTGTTCTTGTTTGCAGTAGGCTTCGGGTATGTGCAGGATCATCATAGAAAAAACAAGCCCTTAAGTGGCAAAAAATCAGAAAAATCAAAGTTAGGCAACTTGACATAAAATTTTGAATAAGTTATCTATATTATTTCAAAAATATGTAAGAATAGAATCTATAGCAAATTGAATGTAGTTTCTAAACTACTAGGTTTGTTTTAAAAAATAAGAAGTAGGTTTCTGTCTGAGCACCCTAACCATAATAAAATGATAATATTTTTTTATAATATTTTAGATATAAGTAGAGGACTCATGTCCCGATGTGATGCATATATTTTTGTAATTTTTTTCCAAGTAAATAATTAATTATGATTTTTTATTACAACTTTTAAAAAATATAAAAAACTCATATGTCTAACCACCTTAACTTAATCAAAACTTTATGAAATTCAATTTTTCTTTTTTTAATCCTATAGTATGCGAAGCAGAGAATGTGATGCATGTTTTGGATTCAAAAAATGTGATACCGTTTGAAAGCTATATATGTTTTTCAATTAGTCTATCAATCAGGACTTTAGTCATAATTTGAATAGAAAATGAATAATAATTACTTATTAAATTCAAAGTAAAACATAATTTATATTTGTGGAAAGCTGAGAATCTCCTTTAAAAATACTTTTCGTTTCATCAATTTTGGGTAAAAAAAAGTCATCAGCCACATACCCATCATCTTGCGACTTTTTTGCCCATCATGATCCTGCACATACCCCTTCTTTTCTTCATTAGTTTTCTTTACCTTAGTAGTCTTCTCCTCCTCTGAAATAATTCTTCTTGTGTTCTGCTTCTTCTTCAGGAGACCGAGATTAATTAAGTGCTCTTGTTTGTAGTAGGCTTATTTTCTTCATCAGTTTTCCTTACCTTAGTAGTCTTCTTCTCCTCTATAGAGGTATTCTCCTTGCATGCTTTCTCACCATTTGCACTAGACTTTTCTTCTTCTCTAAATCTCTCATATAGTTTTGCAAAAGCACTGGTAAAAGTACTCTTCCCATTATCTAAACCCAAACAGGATTTTTCTTTAGAAGAATGATTTTGTGTACTAATTAACTCATCAAGAATCTCTAAATCTCCCTTCAACTTCAACCCTTTTTCTATATGTTATCTAGCCCTTTCCAAATATTTTCTTAAGACAACTATTTATGCCTCTAGCTTCATACATTTTTTAACGTCAGACTATAGTTTAAATTTGACCATTTCTTCAACTCTTTTGGCTTCATCCACTTGTATCATCAAACTCACTACCTGTTAGTTCTCAAAAACACTATTTTGAAACCACAAGAGGTTGCCAAGCTCTTGATACGTTTTAGGCTAATGATCAAGGCCAAATGGTATATTTGAACCTTCTTCTCTTCAAGCTCTACCAAACCTAGGTGGGTGCACCTATGCAAATGAGGCAGACTTAGACTATATGTATCCTACTTGAGCAGTCTATCCACAATGGCAATTGGGAGTGGGATAGATGAAAGCTTAATAACTACTCCTATTGAAATTTGGGATGTGAACGTTTGAATAATATTTTATAAAATTCTAAAATGAAATGGGTAGGACCAACACCTACTTCTGTTGGGCTAATGGAGTCAAGAGATGAATGATATGTGACTTAATTATTAGTTACACTATGAATTGTTTAGCACTTTTATGAGTTTCTTCCTAGCATAAACATTGAAGGATGCCATTATCAAGTTCTTCTTATTGATGGGTATGTGCAGCATCATGATGGGTGAAAAAGTGGCAATATGTAAGTGATATGATGGCCCATGTGGCTGACGACCTTTTTTTACCCAAAATTGATGAAAGAAAAAGGGTTTTTAAAGGAGATTTTCAGCTTTCCACCAATATAAATTATGCTTTACCTTAAATTTAATAAGTAATTATTATTCATTTTCTATTTGAATTACGACTAAACTTTTGATTGATAGGTTGATTGAAAATAATCTATATCTTTCAAATGGTATCACATTTTTTGAATCGAAAACATGTGTCACATTCTATGTTTCGTATACTATAGGATTAAAAAGAAAGAATGAATTTCATGAAGTTTTGACCAAGTTAAGGTGGTCAGACATACACATTTTTATATTTTTTAAAAGTTGTAATAAAAAATTCATAATTAATTATTTATTTTTAAAAAATTACAAAAAAATATGCATCACATCGGGACATGAGTCCTCTACTTATATCTAAAATATTATAAAAAAAATATTATCATTTTATTGTGATTAAGGTGGTCAGATAGACACCTACTTCTTATTTCTTCCCTAAACTTTAAGTACTATTGCATTGAAATTTCAAATTTCACCAAATAGATTTTTTGTTTTTAAATAAACCTAGTAGTTTAGAAACTACATTCAATTTTCTACAAATTCTATTATTTCATATTTTTGAAATAATATAGATAACTTATTAAAAAATTTATTTCAAGTTACCTAACTCTGATTTTTATGAATTTTTCGCCACTTAAGGGTCTATTTTTTCCATGATGATCATGCACATACCCTAATCCAAATGACATTTTCTAGATTACTATGATTAATTAAAAGAATTTAATCTTTCCTTGAAGGAGGCAGCTAACTAATCACACAAGAGCAGCAAATGATCTTTGATAAATTGAAAATATCCTTGATACATCAATTTAAATAATAAGGGAAAGTCAACCTTGGAGACAACCAGATAATATTTTCAATTATTTCAATAAACAACTAACACCACAATTGGATCACCAAATTTTTGCATTCTTCTCCATTATATAATTTTAAAAGATTTTACAATATACAACATAATGTTCTATTTTGGCAACTGACAGCTTATCCAACTACCTAACCTACTGCTTATCTCCTCTTTGATGATATTTTTTCATCTTACATATATATACATTGTATTTTTTTTAGGGTTATGACCCTTCACAACATCTAGTGCAACTTTCTAGATAATTAATTATTTTCAACATATTAAAATAATTTAATTTTAATCTTCTTCAATTCCTATGAATAATTTGAATAATTTCGCCAATAACATGTATTATTCTTCTCACTGGCAACTTTCACATCCATTTTTTCACCCTTTAAATATATAATTTGGGTAAAAATAATTACCCATCTCTTAACTCCCTTTATTTTTGCCTCTTCATGGAAATTAATTTTGATTTATTATTTTTATTCTTCCTTTGCTAGAGGTTTTCACTTCATTTTTATGCATATGCATTTTCACCCAATTTAGAAAATATATTTTGGCAAAGATAATCACCTACTTATAACTCCCTTGGTAAAAAAATTTCACTTCATAATTAAAAGTATTCCTTAGGTAAAATAATTACACATTTCTTTATCCCCAAGTGAAAGTATTTTACAAAATTTAATTTTCACCAAAATAATACTTTCTCATTTCCCATGGTGCAATTGTAAATATATATTTTTTATCTTTAGAGAATTTTCACACCTCTACATTATTTTATTGCACCACATGTTACCTTATCAGAAATAAATGAAAATATTTCATTTTATTTCACTTCCCAATATCATGCACCATCTTCGTTTCTCCCTTGCAGGAAGGCAGGAAAAAATTTTGTTTCACCACACTCCCACATATGTTTTTGAAATCCTAGTCAAGATAAAACTTTCATTTCACCACACTCCCACATGTTTTTGACATCCTAGGCAGGATAAAACTTTGATTTCACCACACTCCCACATGTTTTTAACATCCTCTACGGTGATATAGGAATGCATATCTAGTTAAAATGTCACTCGACCATGCTTTGATTGATATCCATACCCTATTTCGAATCATCCATTTTTGCTTGCAAATATAAATATATTGCTTATGATGAATCAATGTGATTGTTTCATTCTTTCTTCTATACATGACATACTCAGAAACAAGCTTATTGTGAAAAGCTATGCATGTGAGAATTAGCATATACTTGAGGGTTCTTGACAACTATAATAGTTGTTCCAAATTTAGCTCAAAACATTTAAAATGTTTTAAAAATTTATGCCTTCCAAACTTTAGCACATAGGAAAAAAATTAATTTCGATTGTTGGGAAAACAAAGTAATTCCACTACGGACACATAGGGCATCCTAGAGCCATGAAAAATTTTCATGGGACCCTGATCAATTATTCTAGAAGTGGGTTTCTAATGGATTTTGAACAACTCGCCAAATCAAGGTATTTCCTTTGTAACTGACCATGTCGAAGCATGCAGCAAGAAAAATGATTTTTAATTTAATGCACCAAATGAGATCTTCATCATATGAAATTGAAATTGGAAACATTTGAGGCCAAAACATCAATTGGTTCATCCTTATAATTTCAAAATTTGCAACTTTTTCGGGGCACCAAATCTAGCTTGGGAGTAGTCACAAAACAATTTAAAAGCATACTAGAACTCCTCCGACAACCATGAAAATGCACAAACATGTTGAGTTGTGACAAGAGAGTATTCTTGTCAAATGGTTTGGAATGAAGTAATCTAGGCTGAAAATTATTAATGCCCAAAGTTGCTTATTCAACATTTTCTAAAAATTGCACTTGTCCAACTCAACTGAAACCCACCATGTCATTTTTGAAAAAAATATCAAACCTGATTTTGGGAAGCTATAACTTTGGATATTTGCTCTTTTAGGCATGGTGAAAATGTGTTGAAGAGGTTTTCTCTTCAATCTTCTTCCTTTGCAAAATATAAAGCATCAAAGTTGACCCTTTTGTAGCTTTCTGGAATTACAGTCACAAAAATTGTGCAAAACCCATTTGGATTTGATTTTGAAAAAATACCAAATGATGTCCTGAAGATCTGAAAATTGATATGGATGTAGATTTTGGTGGGGAGAATTTGATAAAATAATTGCTTTGTCATGAAACTCCTTCAGTTGCTTAATATTGTTTCCCAAAGTTAGTCATTTTAATAGATTTTACTGTGTAGACAACAAACCTTTGTAGAACCCTTCAACTTGGCCTTTTGAAATCTTGTCAAAAGTGATTGCACGAAGCTGAAAATTGGCATGCACACTCATGTATGGTAGATGAACACACTTGCAAGGTGATTTTTCTTGAAATTGAATGAGCCTCCAATTATGATTTTTCAAAGTGGGCCATTTGAGAAAATCTTCCAACTATTCTTCTAAGTGTTGAAATCTAATTTTTCATCATGGGAACCTAAAATTTTGCAAAAAATTACATGAAATTTTAGGCTCCATAACTACCATCTGATTAGATTCTTCAAGATTTTTTGTTAGCTTCTCGGTCACTTTTTGTGAAAGCTTCTTCTGATGCTTATTCTCCTTTTTTAGATTATCAATCTCATCTCTCAAGTTATCAATCACTTCTAAGGCACAGATGAGTTATCCTTCAAGGTTAACTTCTCCTTCTTCTTCATCTTCTTCACCAAGATCCTTAACCTTTCCATATTCTCGTTCTTTAGAGCCTTTTTCCATGAATAGAAATTCATTTTCTTTAACTACAAAGCCAAAATATTTTTCATCATCTGAACTATCACTAGCATCAGATAAATCACTTTCCTCTTGTATGTATAGACTCTTCATCTTCTATTTTTTTTTTCTTAGGATAGTAGGGTTTCTTCTTTCTATCATCTACTTCTTGTTCAAAGTTATCCTTCTTATTATAAGGGCATTTAGCAGCAAAATGTCCTATTTTTCTACTGTTAAAACATTTGAAGTGTAACTTACCTCTATACTTTTCTGAGCCTCTCCTTAATCTTCTAATGAAGTTGGCTTCTTCCTCATCAGTCTCTTCATGTTCAAATGTAGAAGCTTCATTCTTGTCTTTCTTCAACACTTCAGTCATCTCCTTCTTGGTGGCTTTGAATGCAACTTCTCTTAATTGAGCTACTGCCAAATTAGAAAGAAGAAGAAGAAAATATTGTTACAATGAGAAATGCATCTCGGAGAAAAAAAAAATCCTCCATTGCTTCACTAGAACATTCACAGCCTCTCTGAAGAATGTAGACACCTTCTGCTCACTACTTTGAGTAGTCTAACACATTAAAGCTTGCACTGCACTTCACACTTTCACACTTCACAATTTTACACTTCACATCACACACTATATATCAATTCTCCATGATCAACTCACACTTATTTATACCACCCTTAACCTTGAAAATAATAATTTACAAGGTTAGTTATGTACCTCAACCATGAAAATTCATATCAGGTCGGCACTAATAATTCCTCTAGTGGAAAGGAATGAAAGCATACCACACCACACCTTAACTTGGTCCCAAATACACACATACAAGCCATACCACACTTACACAAACACTGAAGCATTTTTGCAATTAGTGTAAACACCCAAGGTTGGTTGAACCTCTATAAACACCATTGAACATTTAAGTACACGCTTCCTTTGATCCAAGGATGAATCATAGAAAACATACATAACTTGAACACAATCTAGAATGTTCCATAGAAACCCTATATACCGAGGTAAATTTCCTCATACTATAACACATGAATCCAACCTCGTGGAGCACCAAACTTTGAACAACTTAGACTGAAGATAGATATGAGAAATTTAAGCACACCCTCAGATTTACAAGACCAAAAACCATACTGTAGAGAAATGTGGAGCAAAACCATTTCTCCTAGATACCTACTACAATACACTATTCACGTAATGGTGAACACAAAGATCCAAAGATCCAAAACCCGAAACTTTGGATATAACACTTTTGAATACCTCTAATAAACATATCTAAACCATGTAAGCAGATATTCAACATAGAAGAAATGTAGAGAAAAAATAGATAACTACTCTGCTATATTGAACACCTCTCCATCATGCTATTTCTTCTTTTATTCAATTTTTCTCAAAAGCACTTGGAAACAAAGCACCACAAACACATTCTTATCACCAACAACACTTCCTCATCACAACCAAACCAACTGTAACATAGCAACTCAACCATTCACATGCTTATCAAAGCAACACTAGAGGTTGACACTAGTGATACTACAAATGATAACATAATGCAACAAATCAAAGCATCATCAAGGTTGAAATTAATGCAACAACATAGATCTATTGATATCAATGACAACACACAAGCTACTCATAGTTCCAACAAAATTGACTTCTCTAGGTTATGAATTATTTTAAGAGAATCCAGGCTAATAGATAGTTTTCAATTAGTTTTCTAGAATATTATAACATTTAAATTTGAGAAACCATCATAATTAAAAGTGAGGGAAAATCATTCAATACCTTATGTAAGAAATCATGTTGAACGATTCCTCTTTGTAATGCATGGAGATTTGATTTAAGAAAAGTGGCAATATCAATTTTTTGTTGGCCTTGAATTAGTAGAGTGGATGACTAAAATGAATAACCTTCAGAATCATACGATGTATGATGTCAAAGGTTGTAGAATGATAACAATAAATAATGAATTATTTTAGAATTTTCTCCTCTTGAATATTGAACTCAAGACCTTATTGGACATGAAGAAGATGGTTTTGTAGTATAATAGGCTTAGCCTAAATTATAAATAAAAATATGTTCCCAAATACAAAAATAAGGGACAATGTGAGAAATCAGATTTGGTCCTTCATTCAAAATTGAAACCTTTTTTTTTAGACTGCAGGAATCGGGTAGCACGACCCCATATAAACTGCAGTGCGCCTGGTAAACTTTTTAACGTGACCGGCAGCGCTGGCGCGACACGCCCTCCGGTACCACGGGACGGGGGAGACTAGAACTCGTGACCAGCAGAGCCGCAACGGAATTACTTAGCCAACCGAGCTAGGGCCCCCGCCAAAATTTAAACCTTTGGATATACAATATTTGGTTAGTTATTTTAGGACACATGCCAATGTATATAATAGGTTTGAAGGGATGATGTACACCCCATAATTTCTAAAGTATCATTAGTTTTTGTATCATCATAAATGATCACCCTTGACAATTTCACACTATGTTTGGCACCTTCCTAAGCGCATGTGCCTAATTATGCTTATTATTTACTTGTTTAATTTCCATTTAAAAAATAATAATTAAATCAAGTAAATTGAATTAAATATTTATTTAATAGACTTTTAAAAAGCTAGAAAAGGTCAGACTAGGACACCTAGTGCCCTTGTCCCACCTCATTAGGCTCAAAATTTTAATTTTTATTATTGGCCTCAATATGCTTATAAATTCAAAATTCTTTGTCATCTTATCATTTTTGTTGTAAATATGTTTTTACCTAACTAATTCATTAGTGGGTCCTATTTACATGTTAAGTTTACTTAATTCCTAGGAGGGAATATTTCTAGAATGTGTAAATTTCCATTAGATCTTACCTTACCTTTTGACATTTAATACTTGTGTCCTAAGTCATTTAATATTAGTTGTCTCATTACATTATATTAAGAAAGTTGTCATGAACTTGACTAATCTTATGTATCACCTTGGATATATAACTTGTTGGTCTAATATTTAAATTAATAACATTGATACAAAATTGATATCAATTATATTATCATAATATATCATTTTCATCATTTGATAGGATACAATTATTCTCTCATAGTTGATGTCTCTTGTTCTTTCAAGAAGTTCCTAGATCTTGGGTGGCTACAATATTCAACCAAATCTTGCATGGTGTAGAGTATTCTATACCAACTCTTACAATCATAAATTTTGATATGAAATATGTTTAAACTCATATAAATATAAGTATTTTTCTCCATTTTTAAGAGAAACAATTTGAATATATTTTGAGCACCCTCAAGGCAATTAATGCAATTTGAAGAAAAGAATAAGTAGAATATCTACAACACTATTTTGGTCAATTACAAGTCTACATCACATTAGATAATTCATATTTATGCATTGTAAGATGTTTCATGTTCATTTTTTATTATTATTATGAGAATTAATATTTATAAGATTTCCAATCATCCTCTAATTTCTCTTTGTATGTGATGATAAAAGTGACTTTATTCCAACAAGAAATAAAAATATGATTGGTAAGTTTTAGCTCTGTTATTTATCATTCGTCTTTTTTCCATTTTTCTCTACTTTCCCTAGGGCGTGTGATTTATATCATCATCATCATCATCATCATCATCATCATAGTTGTTTATGAAGGAGGAAACACCAAAATAGGGTTTGACCAAGTCAATCCCCTAAACAACACAACCATTCTTCCCTCATCCCTCTTGTAGGTTACAAGCTTGAAGTTGATTCAAGTTTATTAGAGTTTTCAATTATTCAAAACCCTAATTCAAGAATTCATGCACCTTCCATCATCAGATTAAGAAAATTTGATTATTCACAAATTATCAAACTTTGTATCCAAGTTTTCACAATTAGAGACTTGCAGACCCTACTATACCTATACTAACTTTTAATTCCTAAGATTTATCATCTCCAAACTTGGGTTCCTAGTGCCTTTTTAGTCCTGCTCTATGTTTCCATCTTTCTACTCTTATGTTTTCATAGTTTGTAACATTTCATCACTTTAGTCCTAATTCACCTATTTTACAACATTTTAATAAACAAACATCACATTCAAAACCAACAGAAGGGGACCAAAACCTTGACCAGTAGTTTGGTTCTCCCTTGAGGATAATAGCCAAATATTTTATCTTGGTTATTTTTGTGTCCTCCAATATTGATGATGGAATGAGTGATTTAGGTTAAGTATTTACCTTAGATCCTATTTCATAATCTCACAACTTTCATTTCCAATATTCAAAGAATGAATATAAATAATTTATATGACTATGCAATATTTTTAGGTATGTATTTACATGATGGTTTGGGAAATGTAAATAAAAGGGAAGGAAAGATAATTTAGGTGTTATTCACTAGTGTACAATATATATTTGTATCCATTTTTTGTAGAATAGGATAGTAAGATTCATGAATAAGAGATTTCTCAAAACTTGTTGAATGGTCAAACTTGTGAAATTATGGACTTCTCACTTTGATATCTTCAATGCTAACTATTGTATTTCTAAAGAATTATATTTAATTCTTATATTGAAAAAAATATTATTTTATGGGAAAAGGATGTCACTATAATTCATAGAAATTTTTAGACCTTTGGATAATAAATAAGCTCCAACTAAAGAACATAATAAGACATACTTTTTTTTGCATGAGGGATACATTTATATTAGACTTTTGGTTTTAATATTATGCCCCATAAATTACCAATTTGGGCCTAATCAATAATTTCACATCTAGAAGGAACCAATAAATAAAAATTATGAACTATGAATACTTAAAAAGTCATAAGAGAAGAGGAATTATCCCTCTTAAACCAAATTATCAAAGCACTATTATTTTCAGTAAACATGGCTATGGTAGAATATCTAATATAATATAAAAATATAATATGGAATATGTAAAATAAAGAGCATATGATCCTAAAGGATTTATTCAAATGAGGATAAAATGGGTTGGTATAGTAGTTTATGAACATCAATATGTTGAATTTGAAGGCCTTATCAAGATTTGCATGGATAAGTTTGGAAAATATATATGAAGGAACAAATGGTATAGAATTAAGTTAGTTGAGGAAGGGATAAAATAAAGTGGACTTGATTTTAAGGGTTTATATGTAGAGGTCTAGAACCCCATTGAAGGGATGCATATCATGTTGGAAAATTTTGACACCATCAGTTTCATACCATTAAGGGTAGTTCCAATCGATATCCATGCAACCTCTATGGTTGGTCTTAAAATTCCTAGCACAATGTATGTTACTAGGGCTAGAGTTTTATAATAAAGTGACATTTTTGGATCATAAAAAATGAAAGGTAAGAAATTATTAGTAAAAGAAATTTTTGAGGTCCCACTAGAAGTTGGGAAAATTTTAGATCCTCATAAAAATTTGATTCCATATAATTAAATAGAAGGATTCAATAAGTTTCACCCAATTGGAGGAGAAATAGTCAAAGCTATTAAGTTCCTTTAGCATAAATGTAAACTTTATGTCACTACCCAATATGTTTTCATAGTGTAGGAAGGCCTTTGAGGTGAAAAAATTATAAATGATGTATAGAGCAAGGCATGCAAGATGTTTATGTTCAATGATTATTTTATTAAGAGTAAGGAATCTAATTATTTCACTCTTAGCCTAGAATCCCATGCAAGGAATGCTTTTATGAAAAAGAAGGAATTTTACAAGGACTTTGACAATGACCCTACTTTAGTATGTTCAAGTAAATTAGTATTTGAGGTGGGTATTGATAATATAATTGAATGGGTATGGCCTCAACATTAGAATTTGACACTTAGAGAAAAAAAAGTGGGAGTGTCTAAGGATATTAAACAAGCTAGGATTTTTTATTAAGGATAAAACTATTATCCCCTTCTAGAAACCTTGGTGTTATGATTTATTTCCCAAGAGTATTATAAGATCCACAATATTTTGATGACACTCAAGGAGAAATCGGTCAACTTATTGGTAAAATAGTGTAAGACATGCTTGCTCCTAATCTTGCATCTCTTGTTGTCTATATTGTTTAATTTACTAATGTTGTAACAAGTAAATTATAAAGGGACTATGATAAATTGCTACAATATTTTATATTTATAAATAAGGAATGGGGAGAATGAAAATCCAAGTCTACAAATTATTGTTAGAAAATAAAATAATCAAGTACAAAACTAATTATTTCTCTACTAAATGTTTCATAAGAATTTTTCTTGTCTTAGAGAGATATAAATGTATTACTCTAATAGGTTAAGGATTTGCACAATTAGAAGTAGTGGTATTTTCAAGCTAGACAAGTTGAAAATATTGTAAAGAGAATTCTTAGTTCTAGAGTATCCAACTTGATCAATTTAATTGACGATCTCTAGGAATATCATGACAACTTGAGAAAATATACAAAGAATATTCATAGTGTGACCCAAAATTTGTTAGATTTGAATGTTAAGTGGATCCCTATAATTATGACCATCAAAATTATCTATAGGAATGTTAGGTATGATCCAAATAGCCCCCCAAAAATCACAAAAAGTTCCAAAGTACAACAAAGTTTTTCAATGATGTTTCTTCCTTTCTTAACAAGTTGTAGTATGGTTTTAAAGAAATGGTTAATTATCAAATTCCTATAATTACAAATTTTAGTGGGAATATAAAGGAAATAAATGTTTGGAAGGATGATTTTTGGGAATTGATACCTTTGTGGCTAAATACTACCTTATAAGTGGAAAGTGTTAATCCTATTTTAGTTACTTGTTAGATTGATAAGGCCTTACTACTAGAAAATAAAACAAATAGTTTTATTAAGTAAGACTAACTCTAGATACTAGATATTTCAAACTAATATGAATAAAATTAAAATGGTTTTATAGGTAGATTAGTCAATTAATGAAGAATTTGATGAGTTGACAAAGAAATATATAAAGTAATATGAATGATTTATCTTTGTCCTTTCATATCTATTAGTTATCCTTACACGAGTGAAATAATGAAGACTTGTTATAGCCAAAGTAAAAAGTCTTGGTTAGTATTTTCTAGGCCAATTTTGGATCTACCATCAATTATTGACCCTTATCTTATTGAGTTTCGAGGAATTTTGTAAATAAAATAAATAAATTGTATATTATTGCATCTAGAAGTGCCATTTGAATTTTACAATTCCTATGTTAATAGTAACCTGCATATGGTGGGATATATATGTAAAAGAGACTTATGTACCTAACATAATTTTTTATCTAGCTATGGAGTCTCAAAGTATGTATTGTTACAAAATGGGAGGTTTTGGGAAGAGAATTTGACGAGGGAGCAAACCCGAGACACAGAAAAACACTCACAAAATAGAGAATAATCTTTTATTCAATATTATGAAATTCTTACATGCAGAGGATCACAAATCCTCGAGCTCTGTGATACATGCTAATTACAAAAGTTCAGAAAAATTACAGAATTACATAAAATCCCCTTTTCGCAGCATGCAAACTCTTTCCCCAAAAAGTTACTCAAAAATCAAAAATTAGCCCCTAAATAGCCCCTTTTCAATTTGGAGCCAAAAATAACATTTGAGATAAGATTTTGGAAATTTGGCGCCAAAAAGTACAATTTGAAATTCAAAAACTAAGTCCTAATTCAAAAATTGGCAATTTTCCAAAAATCGGCCAACTTTCGAAAGCCATAACTTTTGATCTAGGACTCCGTTTTTCGAACCGTTTGCACCGTCGAAAAGGTCTCAGAGTGAAGAACGCGTTAAGAACCTGCTCTGCCAATTTCGATGATTTCTAGGCCCGTACGGGACCGTTTAGTGATTCAAACTAGACTTAGAAGGTTTTTCAGGGCAAAAAGTAGAAACTAGAACTTGAATAACTTTCAAACTGTGAATGATCTTGATCTGATTCTTTCAGCAAAGTGCTTGTTTTTCCATCATGAACCTTCCCATAAATTTTTGTCTTCCCATGCCTTAAAATTCCCACCTGCTAAAAATAGCAGTTGAGCAGAAAAAGTAGAAAAGCAATTCTGAAAGTTGGAAATTCTTAATAGACAAAAAGGGTATCCAGAAATGCAAAAAAATCTACAAAAAAAAAACAACAAGAACAAAAATGGAAAGCATCTTTTTGGGTGATGCAAGATTACCCTCACACCACTGGATGCTCCTGCATCCGAATTATGTCATTGCTAGTATATTTTATGTTTTCTTCTTTTAAAAGAACTATGTTCCTCCCCCTTTAATGGCAACAATTCTTTGAATTTGTCCTAAATATCTTAGAGCTTCTTATCTAATGGTTAGTTGTCATGGTAATGGCCTTGAGTTGCACATGACCCCTCTAAATCTTACAACATTTTTTAGGAAGAAGTAGGTTGCTTCATTTAGATGCATAAATTGAGTGGATAGTGTGATATCAAAACCTTTTCAACTATATAATGTGAGGGGTATCCACCCCAAAGATCACTACAACATTCTTTTGTGAACAAATATCTCTAGAATAATTTAGAGATCTCTTATTTATCAACTAGAAATATTGTGGGTGGTGATGTACTATGATTGATGCTTGATTCCTTTTTTGAGGATCAACCTACAATTATGAGCTAAGGAAATTAAGCTAGCAACCTTTTTTCATTGCATTCTTGCAATCTTTCATTGCTCCACCTCTAGTGGACTAGCCCTTCGTTGTTCAAGAAGCTAGGATTCATGTGCAATTTTGGAAATATTACTTTCTAACAAAGTAAATATTGTTCAATGAGTGATAAGTGTCAATCAACCATGAGATGAGAATTTCTATTCCTTATAAAGAGGAAAAGGAAACAATATAATGGGATTGGATAATCTCTACAACAGTTTTAGGAATTTTATTTGAATTTAAAAGGAAGCTAAAAAGATTATTTCATATGCGTATGTCATAAGGATTTTTCATGTATTTCTTTTCTAAGAGTTCAATGTAGAATATCCTTAAAAATTATAAATATGAAAAATTATATTACTCATTTCTTGAAGAAAGATTATTTTCTCTACATGTTTGTTATGCTCTTATTAGAATTGTATTAGTTTGTATTTAAACAATGTTGTAAAAATTATTGTTGAATATTTATAAATTTAATAATGCATTGCAAATAATTTGCAATAACATAATGCTATCAATTATTGTATGTTTCCTTCCTTTTTCTTAAACTTGTGTGGATCTAGAATTGTGTCATAAAGTATCACTTAAGTAGTAAAAATTTTTAGAATGATTTATCATTTCATATGATTTCAACCATGTTTTCCTTTGAAGAGATCTTGTATTTGTTTCATCTTTTCAAATATATGTAAATCTCAAAAGAGAGAAGAGTCTTCTCTCATATGTTGGTCTTTTCCTTGGTCTATTTGATTATATATTCTTTGTTTACATAGATGAATTTTGAAATTCTTTGAAGTATTTCTTTGCAAGATATTTTCTAGAATAGGGTTTATAATTAAAGTGAGGAAAAGCCCAAACAACAAGTAGAGTGGAAGCATAGAGACTACATATTTTAATGTCTTCATTTGGATGCAAGAAGTACCTAAGATTGACAACTTGGTTTGGTCCACAGTAGAGGTTGTTGACAATTTTGTACATTACATCAATGAAATTATTTTTATATGTGAAACGTGTGGGAGGCTAGCTAGTGAAACCCAATGGCCCACTACTCCATCCTTACCAACCACTTCTTGTTAGCTACATCTACAGTCCTCCCATTTGATTTCTTCTTTCACTAAATGGAGTTGTTGAATTATATTTAATGACACACTATATATTTATCAATTATATGTGACAATAAACATTCCTTGTAGAGACATTGATCATTATTAACCCATTTCATGATAAAGGTCCTCATGAATTAAAAATTCAATTACTTTAGATTCTAATGATAATGATCAAAGAAGGTAAATGTTTGCCAACAATAATAATATAGTCAACATTCACAACCCAACAATTATTTTAACATAAAAATATAAATATTAATTAATATTTAATTCTCTAATTTTATAATACTTAAATATATTCTTATATAATAAAAAAATGAATGATAGTCTCAATTACAAAATATTATATTATACTCTAATAAAACAAAAACCTTACACCTACTTTAC
Organism: Sequoia sempervirens; assembly: GCA_007258455.2. Lineage (NCBI taxonomy): Eukaryota > Viridiplantae > Streptophyta > Pinopsida > Cupressales > Cupressaceae > Sequoia > Sequoia sempervirens. The sequence continues at coordinate 9,790 of VDFB02317579.1, read as the reverse complement.
CTAGAATAAATATTCATAATACACGTATACTAAGATACCCATTCCATATTAGGGTGTAATAGCTAGCATAAAGTTAATCATTCTATGTCCAATGAGGGCAACATTTGACCGGTGTATGCACGTTTTTAGGGTATTTTGTTTATTTTTAGTTTTTAAGAAGACAAGAGGGTTCAGAGCTGGCTGTAGGGTAAATCCTGCCCAGCCCACAAAAGGGAAATAAAAAGGAAAAATCATATCAGACGCGACAGTTTAACTTTAGAGGAACTGGGGAGAAGTTATTAATACAGAGTAAAATGAATAAGAATGGCTCCACTGCAAAAATAGAAGATTTTATATTTAATAATGAACTCCACATAGCTTGATAATCTTCAAGTACAAAATACCAGTGTTACTATTCACAGCAGTGGATTCTCTTCTTCACCAGCCATCCTCCTATCGCGCTAGTATAATAAAACCCTTCCCCAATTTACTTGGAAACTACCTAAGATGGAATATGGAGATCTATTTGAAGCCAGCATCGTTGTCAACAGGACTATTTAGGAATGCCTGAAAATCCTTTTACCCTAAAGCTTTCATATATATTTATTTACCTCTAGTAGAAGCTATGTCTGATGATCTTCTGACAAGATTTCCTCCAGTTCTGTTCATCATCTATAACGTCTGTTTCGCTGCTCTGAGTCTGAATTCTGTTTGCTGAAGTCAACTTCGTACATATTACGTTGCTATAGAATTTAAACAAACGGACATAAATCAAGTAATGAAGTGCGCGAGGTGCAACGAGGGGCCCGTGGGCATTCAGTTGTTTATTAGTGCAATGAGAGGGCCTGTCGTCATATGACAGATTGCATGCACATAATATTTGTGAGGAGTTGACGAACCACGGGAGCATATAGTATGTGGCTAGTGCTACAGCCTGCGACTCAAAATCAGATATTCTGTGCCAGACAGTGGCAAGTGGAAAGTATGGAAACATACAGCGCTGATCATGGAAATCCCAGATTCTCCAGATGATCTCATCGCAGATAGAAAGAGTCTTCTTCTTTAGAAACTTTGCTTTAGCTGTTTCTATTTTCTGTAGATCATTTTGTTTCCTCTCTGTTGTTTCTATTTTCTGTAGATCATTTTGTTTCCACTCTCTGTAACAGTTATTATTTAAAACCCCTTTATCCAACGTTCTGGGTGTGGGAGAATACATAGAGCATTTTCAGTCTTCTCATGGTATCAGAGCAACGATCCTCTACGTTGCTGTTTGCCCATCTCCCCTCCCCTCTGCGTTGCAGCCTGCACACTCTGTTCTTCCCGCACCTCACCTGCATTTTGTTTGTTCTTCCCGAATCTCGCTCTACAATCTTGAGTCTCCATCATGGCTAATTCTACCACCAGTGCCGCCCATACACCCACCTCCCCACGCTCCCCACTCTCCTCTGCTCTCCTTCCGGTTCCCCTTCACCACGCGATCTCTGTCAAACTAGATCGCGAAAACTACCTTCTCTGGCACATGCAGTTCCTCCCGCTTCTCCAAGGCTATGACCTGGAAGGTTACGTTGATGGGACTATTGCTTGTCCCCCTCGTACTCTCTCTCCAATAGATCCGACGTCGAATCCTACCTATCTTGCCTGGCGCAAGTAGGACAAGATCCTTATTGGATGGTTGCTCTCTACACTTGCTCACAATACTCTGGCGTCTGTTGTTGGCCTTGATACCTCGTGTGTTGTTTGGATTGCTCTAGAGAAGCACTTTGCTTCCCGTTCCAAAGCACGACTCATGCAACTTCGTCGCGAACTACAGACCATCCATAAGGGTGCTCTCTCCATGGCTGACTACCTCTAGCATGCCAAACAATTGGCCGACACCCTTCCAGCTTCAAGACAAACGGTCTACAATTCAGATCTGTAGTAGATTATCTTGAGCGGTCTCGAGTCCGCCTACGATGCTATCGTCACTTCTCTGTCAGCCACGCTTGACACCGTTGATATGGATGATTTTCAAGCCCATCTGCTCGCTTTCGAGATGCGCATCAATGCCCAATAGGGCCTCCTTCAGCAGCACCCGGTGGTCAATGTCGCCACCCGTAATCGTGCTCCCAATCCTTCTTCTCAACAGAATAATCGCAAAAGGAACCACAATAATCGAGGCCATGGGAACAATAATCATGGTAAACACCCTCCACTGATGCCTATTCAGGTGATAGGACCATGCCAGCTTTGCGGGCATAAGAACCACATAGCCAACACTTGTTAGTTCAGATTTGATAAAGCCTATCAGGAGATGCCCCAATTGGCTACCCCCCCTCTACATACATGGCAGCACCCTATCCCTATCATCACTATGGCGTCCCTCATCAGTAGTCTTCTTCCTATGCGCCATCACAGATTTCAGTCAATCCTAACTGGTATCCTAATAGTGGAGCTACTAATCATATCACCCCGGACTTGAGTAACCTGCAGATTCACCACGAGTATGATGGCCCTGACAAGCTTCGCTTTGGTAATGGCTCTAAACTCTCTATTTCTCACATTGGTAGATCACAAATTTATCATTCCTCGTGTTTATTTCATCTCAATATGATATTTTGCATGTCCCTAATGTCACGGCTAACCTTCTCTCTGTTTCAAAATTTTCCTCTGACAATGACGTATTTTTTGAATTTCATCCACACTTTTTCCTTATAAAGGATCAGTGCACGGGGTTGGTAGTTCTTCGCGGGCAGTATAAGGATGGTCTCTATCGCCTATCTTCGAGTGTTTCTCCACCCTCTCAGACCCCTTCTACAACCTTTGTTGGTGAACGAACTTCTCTTGAGAGATGGCATCAACATTTAGGTCACCCTATGCACCGAACTATTAGGCATATTGTCAGAGTCGAGTCGCTTTCTGTTAGTCAGAATAAATTGAGTCTTTGTAGTCCATGTCAAGTTAGTAAGAGTCACCAATTGTCGTTTAATTTTAGTTCTACTACTTGCACACATCCTTTGGAATTTTTTTTTTTTTTATATTTGGGGTCCTTCTCCCTATGTCTCTTATGATGGATTTCGTTTTTATTTAATTTTTGTGGATCTATTTACAATAGATATATGTGGCTCTTTCCATTATCTCATAAATCAGATGCACTACCTACATTCATTAATTTCAAGACTAAAATTGAGAATCTACTTGGCCATAAAATCAAAATCTTCCAATCTGACAATGGGGGGGAATTTATTAAATTTAAACCCTTTTTGGCCTCCCAGGGAATCACCCAATGCTTTTCATGTCCCTACACCCCTCAAAAAAATGATTTAGTCAATCACCGACACAAGCACATTGTGGACATTGGTCTTACCCTCCTTCATACGGCTTCAGTTCCCTTCACCTATTGGACTGATGCATTCCGCACAACCTTTTACTTGGTGAACCGGTTGCCCACCCCCATCCTCAACAATCAGTCCCCCCTTCAGTGTCTATTTAACATGGATCTTGACTATCAAGCGATGCGTGTCTTTGGGTGCCTCTGTTTTCCCTACCTTCGTCCCTATAGCTCTAATAAGTTGGAGTCACGTTCTCTCCCTTGTTTCTTCTTGGGTTATAGCTTGGTTCACAAAGGCTATAAATTCCTCTATCTTCCCACCAATAGGATGTATATCTCTCGGCATGTTGTGTTTGATGAAGGGACCTATCCGTTTGTTGCTCACCAGAACGCACCATCACCAGGCTCAATCTTTGCACCATCTCAGGTATCCACTCTCTCACTTTATCACTCACTTGCATCTCATGTGTCTTCACCTCCCTTGCAAGGACCACACCATGGTCTCTCTATCCCCCTAGATGCCTCACCTTCTCCTAGTCATGACCCCCCTACCCGAGTTGAGTCTGCTCCCCCCACCCCCAATGATTTCAGCCCCACCTTCTCCTAGCCATGAACACCCTTCCTCCCCTTTGCCATTACCTTCGCCAAGCTCGATGGTTCCTCCTACGAATGTGCATCCCATGGTCACAAGGTGCAAACATGGCATTTTTCGGCCCAAGGCATACACTGCTACTAAGCACCCCTTATCTTGTGATGATATTGATGAGCCCACATGTTTTTCCCAAGCCAAAGTGGACCCACAGTGGTGCTTGGCTATGGATAATGAAATTAATGCACTTCTCCAGAATGGGACGTGGAGCCTAGTCCCACCCAAGCCCCACTTAAATGTTGTTGGTTGCAAATGGGTTTTTAAATTGAAAAAGAAAGAAAATGGCTCAATTGATCACTACAAAGCATGACTAGCTGCCAAGGGGTTCAATCAGTAGGAAGGAATTGATTATGGGGAGACCTTCAGTCTTGTGGTCAAACCTTGCACCATTCATACAGTTCTCACTATTGCACTCTTTATGGGTTGGCCCCTTCACCAACTCGATGTGCAAAATGCTTTCCTCCATGGTGTCCTTGAGGAAAAGGTTTACATGAAGCAGCCACCTGGCTACATTGATCCCCAGTTTCCTACTCATGTGTGTAGACTCCACAAGTCTCTCTACGGTCTCAAACAAGCTCCATAGGCCTAGTACCACCGCCTGAGCACCTTTCTCCAACAGGTTGGGTTTGTGGGTTCCAAAGCTGACACTTCGAGCTATTCATTAAGTGAACCACCCCTCCACTATTTTTATGCTTGTTTATGTCGACAATATTATCATTACTGTGTCTACTATGGACTATGTTCAGGATATGATATCTCAACTTTAGTCAACTTTTGCCATAAAGGACTTGGGCTCTCTCCATTATTTTTTGGGAATCGAAGCACTTTCAACTCCTACAGGGTATCTCCTATCTCAAAGGAAGTATACACTTGATCTTCTCAAGAAGACAAAGATGGATGGTGCAAAACCGGTTCGCACTCCTATTTGCAGCCAAGAAAAGTTGTCTAAATTCACCGGCTCTGCCTTCAGCGATCCAACTCTATACAGGAGTGTTGTTGGTGCTCTTCAGTATCTCACCCTTATGAGACCAAATATTGCTTTCGCCATTAATAAGATATGTCAGTTTATGCAGCAGCCCACTGATGATAATTGGAACACTATCAAGCATATCTTGCGGTACCTAAAGGAAACTCTCTCTTATGGACTACAACTTAGCAAGTCTAGCCCTCTCACTCTTAATTCCTTTGCTGACTTAGATTGGGCTGTTTGCCCCGATGACTGCCACTCTACTAGCGGTTACTGCATCTTCCTTGGCCCAAATCTGATTTCATGGAGTGCTCGAAAACAAAAGATCGTCTCAAGGTCTAGTACTGAAGCTGAATATAGAGGAGTTGCCATAGCCACTGCTGAGCTAATTTGGATTCAATCCCTCCTCTCTAAACTTGGATATTCTCCCACTACTCCCTTTGTTCTATGGTGTGACAATCTTGGTGCTACGTATCTAATGGCTAATCCAGTCTTTCATGCACGAACTAAGCACATTGAGATTGATTATCATTTTGTTCGTGAGAAAGTTGCTAACAAAGGTCTAGTTGTTCGATTCATCTCTACAAAAGATCATGTTGCAGATTTCTTCACTAAGGGGTTGACCTCTGCTCGATTTGCATTACTTCGGGACATGTTGACCGTACAAACACCCGTGCTCAACTTGCAGGGGCATATGGAAACATACAGCATTGATCATGGAAATCCCAGATTCTCCGAATGATCTCATCATAGATAGAAAGAGTCTTCTTTAGAAACTCTGCTTTAGCTATTTCTATTTTTTGTAGATCATTTTGTTTCCACTCTCTGTTGTTTCTATTTTTTGTAGATCATTCTGTTTCCACTCTATGTAATAGTTATTATTTAAAACCACTTTACCCAATATTCTAGGTGTGGGAGAATACATAGAGCATTTTCAGTCATCTCAAAAGGTCCATAATTGGCTACTTAAAACCCAAATGATTGGTGGATACACATTTATAATGACCGTCGTTCTGAAATACTAGAAAGAAGATGATAGTTGGTAACTATCGATCGAAAACTTGAGAAGATTTTTTTACTACAAGGCATTTAGATTCCCATATTTCTTCTTAAACCAAAATGCAATTACATTAATCCTTTGAGGTATTTAGTAGAAGGCAACCATCAACATGGAAGAGAGTCTTCTCTAGCTAACGAGAAATTCAAAAACATAACACGCTTAAATATAGATCCTAAACTGTCAGAATTCAAGCTATTAAAACAAGTATACTTAAAAAAATCAAATTTTTTTATTCAATATTAGCATTTGACACTTTGAGAAAAAAAATAGAGTGGGAGTGTCTCTAAGGATATTAAGCAAGCTATGATTTTTTAATTAAGGATGAAAATATTGACCCCATTTAGAAACCTTAACATTATGGTTTATTTCCCAAGATCATTATAAGCCACAATATTTTGATGACATTCAACCAGAAATTGGTCCACTTATAGTTAAAATAGTGCAATACAAGCCTTTTCCTAATGTTGCATGTCTTGTTGTCCATACTATTTAATTTAGTGATCTTGTAACATGAAAATTTTAAAGGGACTACGATGAATTGCTACGAGATGTTATAAGTATAAATAAGGAATAGGGAGAATGAAAATCAAAGTCTATAAATTACTTGTAGAAAATCAAATAATCAAGTAGAAAAAAAAGTATTCCTTTACCAAATGTTCCATAAGTAGTTTCCTAGTCTTAGGGAGATAGAAATGTATTATTTGATTAGGTTAAGTCTTTGCACAATGAGAAGATGTAGTGTGATTTTATGTTGAATAAAAAGAGAAAATAAACTGGAATTGCAAAAACAGAATTAAAGACACAAGATTTAAATCAATGAGAACACAAGATGAAGATATATATGGTTTATCAATTTGGCTACATCCACAGGTAGTAGGATAAATCTCTGTATTTATATCTCTATATTGTTTGTACATACAGTAGAAAGATTTTCAACTATGCAATGATAATAAATGATAAGTTCATTTTATTAAAAAGGGTCGTAGACTTAATGTGAATGTGTAAAACACATTACAACACTAAATCCAGACAACATTAGACTCATTTATTGTTGATTATTCTGAAATTAAAGAAAAATAGATACTTTTTCTATTAATACACGCCCAATTGAAAGAGAAATAATCAAAGCTATTAAGTTCCTTGAGCATAAATGTAAACCTTAGGTAACTACCTCATATGTTTTCATAGTGTAGGAAGGCCTTTGTGGTAAAAAAATTATAAATGTTGTATAGAGCAAGGCATGTGAGATGTTTATGTTCAATGATTATTTTATTAAGAGTAAGGAATTTATTTATTTCACTCTTAGCCTAGAAACCCATGCAAGGATTTCTTTTATGAAAAGGAAAGAATTTTCCAAACAATGAGCCTACTTTAGTAGAAAGTGCATTAATCTTTGAGGTGGGTATTGATAATCTTATAATTGAATGGGGTATGGCCTCAACATTAGAATTTGACACTTAGAGAAAAAAATAAAGTGAGAGTGTCTAAGGATATTATATTAAGGATAAAAGTATTGTCCCCACCTAGAACCCTTGTCATTACGGTTTATTTCCCAAGAGAATTCTAAGATCCACAATATTTTGATGACACTCAAAGTGAAATCAGTCCACTTACTGATAAAATAGTGTAAGACATGCTTGCTCCTAATCTTGTGTCTCTTGTTGTGCATATTGTTTAATTTACTGATGTTGTAACAAGTAAATTGTAAAGGGACTATGATGAATTGCTACAAGATGTTATATTTATAAATAAGGAATGGGAAGAATGAAAATCCAAGTCTACAAATTGTTGTTAGAACATAAAATAATCAAGTACAAAATTAACTATTCCTCCACCAAATGTTCCATAAAATTTTTTCTAGTCTTAGAGAGATATCAATGTATTATTCTAACATGTTAAGGATTTGCACAGTTAGAAGAATTACCATTTCTAGAGTATTATCATTTCTATAGTATTTTTCTAAAGAGAATTATCATTTCTAGAGTATCCTGCTTGATCAATTTAATTGATGATCTCTAGGAATATCATGACAACTTGAGAAAATATACTCAGAATATTCATAGTGTTACCCAAATGTTGTTAGATTTGAATGTTAAGTGGATCCCTATAATTATGACCATGAATATTATCTATAAGAATTCTAGGTATAATCCAAATAGCCCACAAAAAAAGCACAAAGAATTCCAAAGTAACAATTTTTTTCAGTGATGTTTCCTCCTTTCTTAACAAGTTGTAGTATGGTTTTAAAGAAATGGTTAATTATCAAACCCCTATAATTACAAATCTTAGTGGGAATATAAAGGAAACAAATTTTTGAAAGGTTTATTTTTGGGAATTGCTACCTTTGTGGTAAATCCTACCTTATAAGGGGAAAGTGTTAATCCTATTTCGGTTAGTTGTTGGATTGATATAACCTTACTACTAGAAAATAAAATGAAAAGTTTTATTAAGGAAGTAAGAATCACTCTAGACACTATATATTTCAAACTAATATGAATAAAGTTAAAATGATTTTACAGGTAGATTAGTCAATTAATGAATAATTTGATGAGTTGACAAAGAAATTTAGAAATGAATATTAATGATTCATCTTTGTCCTTTCATAACTATTAGTTATCTTACACAAGTAAAATAATGAAGTCTTGTTGTAGCCAAAGTATAAAGTCTTGGTTAGTATTTACTTGGCCAATTTCAAATCTACCATTGATTATTGACCCTTACCTTAATGAGTTTGGAGGAATTTTATATCTAGAGAAAATAAATAAATTGTATATTATTGCATCTAGAGGTTTCATTTGAATTTTACAATTCCTATGTTAATAGTAACTTGCATATGTTGGGATATATATGTAAAAGATACTTATGTATCTAACATAAATTTTCATATAGGTATGGAGTCTCAAAGTATGTATTGTTACAAAATGGGAGGTTTTGGGAAGAGCATAATACCATGGCTAGTATATTTTATGTTTTCTTCTTTTCAAAGAACTTTGTTCATCCTCTTTTAATGGTAATAATTCTTTAAATTTTTCCTAAATATCTTAGAGCTTCGTATGGACAATGGTTAGTTATCATGGTAATGGCCTTGAGTCGCACATAACCCCTCTAAATATTATGACATGTTTCTAGGAAGAACTATGTTGCTTCATTTATATGCATAAGTTGAGTGGATAAAGTGTTATCAAAACCTTTTCAACTATATAATGTGAGGGGTATCTACCCCAAATATTGCTACAACATTTCTTTGTGAGCAAATATATCTAGAATAATTTAGAGATCTCTTGTTTATCACCTAGAAACACAGTGGGTGGTGGGTGGTGATGTACTATGATTGATGCTTGATTCCTTTTGGAGGATCAAACTAAAATTACGAGCTAAGGAAATTAAGATAGTTTCCTTTTTTCATTGCATTCTTACAACATTTCATTGCTCCACCTCTAGTGGATTAGCCCTTGGTTGTTGGGGAAGCTAGGATTCATGTGAACTTTTGGAAATGTTACTTTCTAACAAACTCAATATTGTTCAATGAGTGATAAGTGTCAATCAACCGTGAGATGAGAATTGTTATTCCTTATAAAGAGGAAAAGGAAGCTACAAAGATTATTTCATATCCATATTTCATAAGGATTTTTCATGCATTTCTTTTCTAAGAGTTCAATGCAGAATATACTTAAATTCTAAATATGAAAATACTATATTACTCATTTCTTGAAGAGAGATTATTTTCTATACATGTATGTTATGATCTTATTAGAATTGTGTTAGCTTGTATTTAAACAATGTTGTAAAAAATCTAGTTGAATATTTATAAATTGATAAGAAAAGTTT
>VDFB02317573.1:0-45756 GCA_007258455.2 Sequoia sempervirens | reverse complement strand
CCTCTAGAAGTAGATGTTTATTGTGTTTGTTGTTGCTTTGTAGTGGAGTCTTGTTAGCCTTGTTCATTTGATTGTTTTACATTGTGGGTCCTTCTTGTCATCTCCTAGCAAGAGGGGTGGGCCTTAGGGTCCATATGGTCAGGTGGAACGTGCTATGCACCCCATTAGACACCTAGTCGAGGATCGAGATATTAGAAGTTTACCATTTATAGTGGCTCTAGATTTTCACTAGACTTGGATCTACTCTTGATGCTTTATATTCCTACATTTTAGTTATATTATTCCATGTTATTGTACTATTCCATTCATGTTGGGAAGTACTATTGTATTGATTTAATTCTTGAACAATGCATCTTCTTTTATAAATGTAATGTATATTGATCCTTGTATTACTATGTGTTCATTGCTTCATAGTATGTTATCATTAATGGTGTTGTATCTATGGAAATATTTATATTTAAATTCATAGATGTGATGGATGGTTTTTATTTATATAATTTCATCAATGTACATTCATTGATTATTAATTAGATATATAATGGTTAAGAGGAATACTCGTAATTTAGTTAATCATCATTATGGGAATGGTGTGATGTTAGTGATATTCCAATGTAATGTAGTCATGTTACCCCAAGGGACTTAGTTAGGTGATATGTGTGTGTGTGTGTGTGGTTTCATTACTAGTGTATGTTTTTGAAAAGGAAAAAATAGGTTTTATAGGGACCTGAAACCAAAGAGTTTAAACAACAAAAGATAACAAAATAAGTCCAAACAAGTAGACGGCTATCCTAAAAAGGAAACGACAGCACAAAGAGACAATAGGGTCCAAAAAAAGGACCACCCAAAAAGCCAGAAACAAACACACCAGCACTACTCCAAGGTGTTCAACAACTCCTTGGCCTACTTTTCAACATTCTTCATATCCTGTAGCCCCTGCTTGAGGATTTGAGCAATATGAGACGAAGTCAGGGTCTTCCTCTTAGTGTTGGCCCAGGTACAAGTCGAAATCCCTTCACCAGTAGATCTGCAGCGACCTTTGTCCCCATCCAAATCCATAACTAGCGAACCCTTTTGATTTTTTTTGAGCTTTTCCACCATTGCATTGATGATAATGGTGTTATGCCTGGCAATTTTGTGATTGTTTGCCATAGTGGCCCTAATATTTTGGCCTATCTTGGACATATTGCACTCGATGCTAGTCAATCTTTCCTCCTACGAATGTTATCTTTTTCTTGGTAAGGGGTTTCCTGTCCTTCATTCTCTTTATGAATACAACTAACCTTCTGTTCCAAATCCATGACCCTATTGCTTAGATCTATATTACAGCCTTTCAAATCATAGAATTCCTTCTGGGTCCACTTGAGAATAGTGAAAAGGCCATCCATACTTTTTTCTGCCACACTCACAATGTCCTTAGGCTCGAGCTTATTCAGGGCCGAATTAATTTCATCCTAGTTAGGGGAATCAATAGGGGCATTCCCAAATATTTCAGACATAGGGGCACTAGGGGCCGACTCCTTACTGACCATAGGTTTATCAAAAAGAATTTCCATGGAATTCCTAGAATACAAGACGAGTTTAGTAACAGAGGTACCTTAAAAACTAGAGACCAAACCTGGAGTAGGGCAGCTAGGAGATGACTGAAGATTAAGACAGGGTGGCGAGGAAAAACCTGGGCTAGGGAACTCATGCAGAGGCTACATCTTAAGACATGATGGCAAAGAAGAATCCTTGAGGGCATTCTGACAAGACAGGGACTGGGGAGCATTGGTATTAGGACCAACAGGGGCACAAGCAGGGGGGCCTGGGGGTCCTTCTCCCTGCTACTTTTTGTATCCTCATCATCCAATTCTCCAATATCAACAATTTTAGGCAAAGCAGTTAAATTTTGATAATGCTCAAATATGAGCCTGACAAGACCAAGGTGAATAATAGCACTCCTCCTAGGGTTTCTATCAACTTCATCTAGGCAATTCTTCAAAGAAGAGAATAAGTAAAAAGGCAGAGAGATACGAACCTTGTGACATAAGTGGTTCAAAATGAAAAAGTGGTAACCATACACTCTAGTGAAGCACCCGTCAACCATGATATACTCCATAATAACCCTTAAAACTTTCCTCCATATAGATTTGATGGACTCCACATCAAAGTAGCTATTGGCAACCTTAACCAACTTAGCCTTCTCCTTGTCATTTTTAAGAAATTTAATGACCGCTTCATCAGAGAACAGACGGTCCTGATAAAATTTCACATCCTCTGTCGAAAAACTAGTTATCTCACTGATTAAATCCTCATTCAGCTTAACATTCCTGCCAAACAACACAATCTCGCCATTTTTCCAATTTTTTACAAAATAATCTAGCATCCCCTCGTCAGTACCATGGAGATTTTCCAAATATAGGACTAAGCCTCCTTTTTCAATTCTTTCCCAGGCTTTGGCATTCTTTCTATGCTCCTAAAAACTGCTCGGCTCCACACATTTTCTTTCTCCCCCATTTTCAAAGCACTATTAAACAACACCCTACAGTTTCATTGGGTCTCGTTTAAGCATATTTTATCAAACACCCAAAAAGCGTGCCGAAGACTCTTCTTGAAAAAGAAAATGACGTTGGTCCCATCAAATCTAATGAAATCAACATACCTAATCTTTATCCGCTTCATCATGACGAAGACAAACTTCTCTTCCATGCACTGAATCATAATAAATTAGTGCTTTCACTTTAGGATGGAGGTAGTCATTCTTCCTCCACATGTTTTCCCCACCCTTCTTAACCCCTTCATTAGTGAAGTAATCAACCACCCTATTGGCTTCTTTATAGGCGTGGGACACTTTCACTTTATCAAATTTACTTAATAAGATTTTTGTATCTTCGATCCACTTTTTGATGGTCCACGAGGGAGGGGTAAGCCCAAGAATGTAATTTATTATATTCATTGAATCACGCTCCAACCAAAGACATTTTGTGTTCATCTTAAAAGCTAAGCTAATCGCATGATAAGCCCTTACAGCTTCTGCAACATGATTAGTTTGGGTGCTGATGTCCACAACAAAAGCCACAATAAAAGCCCCTGAATTGTCCCTTAAAATACACCCACTACTAACTTTCCCAGGGTTGCCTTTAGCCGCACCATCAAAATTGGCTTTCACCCAACCCAAAGGCGGCAAAGACCAACTAGCATTCTCTCTACCACAAACAACAGGTTTGAGGACATTTGACCCAACTAATTTTGAGTTCCACTTTTCAGCCATAGCAATATCGAAAGGAGACCAGATAGCATTATCAACCATTTTTCTTGGAATTAAAGATGAATTTTCCTTTATAGCCCTTACAATTTTAGCATGCAAGTCCCCTTCTAGCATCTCTTTATCCCTAAACACTCTGTTGTTCCTCTCCTTCCAAATATTCCAAGAAACAAAAGGTAGAACAAAGGACCATAGCTTTCACACAAAAGGATTTTTTGAAGGAGCTTTCCATTGCATGAAAAAATCTTTGACAGAGGTAGGGGAAACCCAAACCACATCAAGAAATGTAAAATTTTTACCCCATATATTCGAAACAAAAGGGCAATGAAGAAAAAGATGATTAACAGTCTCAGCTTCATTCCTGCACATATAACACCTGTTTGGTAATTGAAATCCTCTTTTTCTAAGATTGTCCAAAGTGAGAATCTTATTCTATAGAATTATCTAGTAGAAAATATTGATTTTAGGAGTCAGGTGATTAATATAAGCCATAGCCCAGAAGGGTGGAGGCTCCATCGGACTAACCAGCATAGACGTGGTAGAAGAAACTGAAAAAATACCAGACGGGTTGTCTAACCAGACAGCAAAATCCTCCACCAAGTGATAGGCTGGTCTTAGGGCCCTGAAGGCCGACTGAATAGGGCTAAGATCTAGACTGATGGTCTTCAAATCAACCCAACCCCCATTCCTCCAGTAATATTTAACCAAAACTCCAAATTCCCTTTTACAAACATTCATCCATTTACTAAATTTCTCAATTTTGATCAAAGGATCTTTAAAAAGCCACATGTCTTCTCAAAATCTTACATAATTTCCTTTTCCAATCAGCCAACCAATTCCCATTTCCAACAACTTTTTGCCTCTACTCATATCATTCCAACAAACAAACCCATGAGGTAAAAAAGAAGAATTTATGATCTCATTAAAAGACTCACAGTTCTTAAAATTTTTGGCTTTAAAGGTATCACACCATTCTCCATTCAAAGTAAGAGTTCTCCAAAGTTGTTTAGCAAGAAGGGACAAATTCAGAACATTAATTTTCCTTAAGTCTAGGCCCCCTCTCGATTTAGGTCTACAAACCAGATCCCATCCAACAAGTGGCATTCTCTTCTTGTCCTCCACACCAGACCAGAGAAACTTTTTTTGAATTTTTTCAATGGCCTCAACATATTTAGCAAGAATTTTAAATATACTAAGAGCATAAACAGGAAGGTTTTGAAAAGAAGCCTTTAGGAGCTGGATTTTTTCAGCTTAACTGAGAGGAGCTCCTTTCCACCCTGATAACTTCTTATTGAATTTTTCAACCAAAGAAATTCATAACAAAACCGATGGTTTAGAGCAAAGAGGCAAACCAAGATAGGTTGACGGAAGAGGCTCAATCTGTCATCCAAGAATCTGAGCAAGTTTAAATTGTCTATGCTTTAGAGTATTGAGGAAGAAAATTGAACTCTTAGCCCTATTAACAACTTTCCCAGAAGCAGATTCATAGAGATTCAGAATTTTTTTGAAAGTCTTAACTTCAGCCACAGCAGATCTTCCCATGAGAATGGTGTCATCAACAAATTGTTGGTGGAAACAGGTTATAAGAGAAGAGGAAGGTCTTAAACCAACAAGGGATCTTTGATCAATAAGCTTTTTAATATTTCTTCCCAAACTCTCAGCCAAAATTGTAAACAGAATAGGGGAAATAGGATCTCCCTGCCTGAGGCCTCTGGAAGTCTGAAAAAACCTTGAAGGTGATCCATTCATGATGATAGAAGAGGAGACTGTTGAGACAAGCTAGTTCACCAGCTGAATGACTCTGTTATTAAAGCCAAACTTGACTAGGATTTTAAATAAAAAATCCCAATCAACCCGATCATAGGCTTTGAAAATATCCAGTTTAAGAATAAACCCTTCAGTCTTCGAAACCATTAACGAATATAAATTCTCATGAACAGTAACAAAAGAGTCCAGAATGTACCTACCTGGCACAAAATCGTTCTACTGTGGAGCAATAATTTGAGGAAGCACAAAAAGCATTCTTGTAGTTAAAACCTTCGAAATAATTTTATAAATAGAATTGCACAGGATAATTGGTTGAAAAGCTTGAAACTCCGAAGCCCCAGGTTTTTTTGGGATAAGGACCACAAAAGTAGCATTCAGTTCTTTCAACATATATCTTGATCCAAAGAATTCTTTGACAGCATTCACAACATCCAACTCAACAATTTCCCAAAACATTTGGAAGACAAATAAGGGAAAACCATCTGGTCTAGGAGCTTTGTTACCATCAAAAGAGAAAACAACTTTCCTTATTTCAGCCTTGGAAGGAATAAAAGTGATCAAAGAATTTTCATTATGACCAATCACCTGGGGTATAGCCTCAATCAAGGAATCTGGAGCTTAAGGAATAATCTCTCTATTACAAGAAAGAAGGTTGCTAAAGAAAAGGACAACCTATTCCTGGATATCATCTTCCTCCTTAAACCTCGTCCCATTAACATCAATGTGAGCAATTCTATTAGCAGCCCTATGTTTTGAAGCAGACAGATGAAAAAATCTAGTATTCCTATCTCCCTTAGTCAACCAAGACACCTTGGATCTTTGTTGCCGAAAAACTTCCTCTTTAGCAATGATGTCATGCAATTGAATGAGAAGTTCATTTTCCTTTTCTCTGTAATTGTCAATGTACCCCCATTTTTGGATTTTAGCTTGGATTTCTTGAATTTTTCCATGAATTTCTCTCTTAGTTCCAAAAATATTCCCAAAGGCATCCCTTTTCCATCTTTTAACATTAGTTCTCACTTCCTTTAATTTTTTAGCAATCCTGAACATCACTGTGCTAGTAATTTCAATATTCCACCATCTACTAATTTCCTCATAAATTCAAGAATGAGAAAGCCAAAAAATTTCAAATCTAAAAGGGAAGTTATTTTTCACCTTAGTAAGATCCACCAAAAGACAAATGGGAAAATGATCAGATCCCACCCTTGACAAGGCTCTCAAAGCACAAAAATAGTCTATAAACTATCTACCAGAAACAAGGGCCGTATCAAGTCTCACTTGGATCAAATCAGGCCCTAATCTCCTATTAGTCCAGGTATAAGAAGCCCCTTGTAGGTCTAGGTCTATCAAGGCATTACTGTTAATGAAGTTGGATAGACCTGATTTACTATCCCAGTTGATTTGAGAACCCTCAAATTTCTCATCATTCAGAAGAGGAGTATTGAAGTCTCCCATGACCATCCAATGTTCATTATCAAAACATCTTCAAAAACCAGATAACTTAGACCAAAAGGAATTTCTAGCATTCTTGCAATACTTAGACCAAAAGGAATTTCTAGCATTCTTGCAATTTGGGGCATATATATTGATTTGAATCTAGCAAAAAATGTCTCTTATGTGGGTAAATCTAGTGGCCACTAAATTACCATTCTCCATTAAAGGCTCACCTTTAATAAACATCTTGTTCCAAAAAGTAACAATTCCCCCCAAAGCACCCACATAACTATTTCCATGAGCCCCATAGTTCTGAAAATTTTTAAGGCTTTCTACTTTATCTTTAGGCATTTTAGTTTCTTGAACAAGAAGAATATCAGGTTTATGGTCCCTAACAAAATTTTGCAAAATATCCTTTTTATGACGGCTATTCAGCCCTCTTATATTCCATGACATAATTTTCATTTCTTACCTGGGGATTAAAGTATCTCCAGGATGGTCATTTGGATCCCATCTGCGATATCCTGAAGGCTACCTTGCTCCCTTTGCCATTTTTCTGATCTCCTTCCCTAGCAAGGCTTGGTACTCCCACAATCCGCCTTGGCCCTAGTTCTTGTGATAATTCCAATTGAAGTTTCCATCTTCTTCTTTTTTTCCTTCTTTGACTTTGAATGTGAAATAACCCCCTCCCATTCAGTTTCATCTTGGCTTTCCATCTCTCTTCCTGATTCCCTGGATCCTTCTCCAAAAAAAACTTTTGGTCCCAAGGGAGGGTTTCCATTAAGCCATTCTTGTCTTTTGAAGTATTGGCATTAGGTGTTTTCAAATTCATGCTTTGGGTCTCATAAGTATCCTTCACCACTTCCAAAGTGGCAATCTCCAAATTCTGTACCCCTTTTGGGAAAGGGTTATCATAAGGAAAATGAGTACCTAGGGATAGGAATTCCTATCTCTAGGAATAAACCCTTAATGGGTATTTCCTCCAAACCAGGTACATTCATACAACCAGCCGTCATCAGCTATGAAGATGAAACAAAACCCATCTCTTCTTCACTAGTTTCAGCCTTCTTTAGAGAATTTTGGGCTCCCTCCACATAATGATTTTCTTCCATTCTATCCACATGTGGTGAAATCAAGTATTTAGGATCCTTAGGATCTAGAGAGCAAGTACAATCTAACCCAGGGCAAGCATCCTTTTGCAAGAATTTATGGTTCTCCTTCAGATCTTGAGAAGAAGTGTGTCTTTCAAGATTCTCCTTCGCATCTGGGATAGGCATATGCTTCTCCTCCTTTGATTTTTTTTCCAAATAGTCTTAGGGTTGGCAACTTTCTCCTTTTCACTTTTATTATTAAGCGGGCACTTTCTCGCCCAATGCCCAGATTTTTGTGGTCTTGAATTCAATAACTTGCTTCCACACCCCCAGCTTGGATTGGATGTCAATTAAAGAGGGGAGATCAACATTTTGAGAAACCCCAACACAGATTCTAGCAAAGACCAAATGCTTTCTAGCCATGGTCATTGAGTCAATGGACATAAGTTCTCCAAAAGAACTAGCAATCCTGTTGAAAATATCCATATTCCAATACTCTAGGGGGAGACTAGGCAGTCTGGCCCAGACTGGCACCATTTCAAAGATTGAATCAGATAGATCGATCCTAGAAGACCACTTCTTCAGGGCCAAGGAAGAATTTCCGATAAGCCAGGGGCCACCGCTCTGGACAGCCCTAGAATCCTCTTTGCAAGTGAATTGAAAAGCAAAAAAACCTCTAGGCAGTGCCGCCACCGAAACCAGTCCACTAGTTTTCCATTTATTCTTAACAAACTCCCTTACCACTTCAATATTAGGTCTAGGACCCAAAATTTTTCCAACCAAAACATTCTCCATCCTAGAAATATTATGGTCTATGATTTCATCTAGCACAGAAATAGAAAACTTTCCAGACCTCGGATCAGAAAGGATACACACAGGGGGAAAAGATGATTTGTCATTTGGCTTAACACCAAACAACGAAGTCCACATTTTACCTTTAACATCCCCTTTTTTCGACATTTCCACGACAGCCTTGGAAACTAAAGTCCCATCCTTTCCACCTGGATCCACCTGGATTTTTTCGTGAAAGTCCTTTTCAACAGAGCTTGACTTACCTTTCTCAGAACATGAAGAAATCTCCGCATTCATCTGAGATTCCCTCAAACCCCCGCCCTCTACACTGTTCGAAGATTCAAATCCCAATTTTTCCCGCTCGCTCACTTCTGTTCCTGCTCCCATCGCTCCTCTCATTACTAGTGTATGTTAATTGATAACTCATAGTAAATTACTTTTAAAAAAATGTGTCATAAATGTTAGATGATTTAGTGTCCTTTGGGGTTTGTGTGGTGGGGCATTACAATAAATATGACATGGATAAAGAGATTGACATAGAAAAAGAGGTTGTTGGAGGAAATTAATTAATTATAAAATTATTTAATTTAATATGGAAAGTGAATAATTGAATAATTAATAAAATTATTTAATCATAGAAGAAGAGGGATAGTTGACTTTTTAATTAAAATAATAATTTAATTAAAAGAGGAGGAAAAGGAAAAAAATATTAAATAATTAAAATAAGTATTAATAGTGGAGGGAAAGGTGGAAAATAATTAAATGAATCTAGAGTTTACTTAATTATGGAAGAAAAGCTAATGAATAATTAAACAATTAATAATTATCATTTAATGATAAATAGAAAATAGGAACATGAATAATTAAATAAATAGGAATTTATTTAATTATAGGGTGAAAATGATTAATTAGTGATGTAATTAAATAAATATAATTTGTTTAATTAATCAAGGAGGAAATGAATGAATGAATTAATTAAAAATTATTTAATTAATAGGAGAATATGACCTTTGGGGATAATCAAAAAATTAAAATTATTTAATTATGCAAGGAAGAAGAATTAATGTGAAAAATGACATTCATAGGCTTAGGACTTTTTCAGTGTCTACAAGACCAATTTTGTTCAATGTATTGTAGACCAACTAAATGTACTTCTTATCAATTCCACATGCTTTACATTGCTCTCTTAGATCATCAACCTTAGTGATGTAGTCTTAGATGTCAAATTTCTTAGTATCAAGGCTTGTTATTTCATTGTCAATTTGATTGACTCTTACTTCATCCATAGTATGAGACAAGGTTTTCAATTTGTTCCAAGATTCATGAGAATTTTTACATGAATCAATTTGAAACAATAAATCTTGAGAAACTATGCTAGGAAGACATCCAAGGGATTTAGTATGTCCAATCATCCATTTTATCTTTTTATATGCATCTGTAGGGTTAGGCACCCTATTTTCAACATATAGAGAGTGACCTTTAGTTACTACCATACTCCATCCATTTTGATGCCATATTGAATAGTTATATGATGTGAGCAAAGGAACTTTAGAATGATCCATGGAAAACATGAGAACAAGAAAACACATCAAAATAATGCACCAAGAGACTCCCCTAAATCACTCAATCAAGAATACCTCCTAGCAATATCTTATTTGGCACTTTATATTTAGTGCATTTACAATTCCAAGATGGATCAAAGATGGAAAATTACAACAATATCCCAAAATGAGATCTACAATATGAAACTACATTTTCTCAATATGATTTAGACTAAAAATGAAACCTTCCCAAAACAAACTCTCTAAAAATATATTGATTGTAAAATATTGACTTCTAGATCAATAGTTATGAATTTTTGAAAAATATTATAAATTTAGCTTGTAGTGACAACCATTCTAGGAAATTAATTTTTTTCCAAAAATCAAATTCATCTAAAATGGATAAATTGTATATAAAAATAAGGGTTTTTGGGCCATCTAAATGCAATGGAAACGTCCATTTTGACTATAAATTCTCCAATAAAAGGTTGTTCATTCAAACCCTAATTTGCAACATCATACAACATCCCGAGGTGTGTGCACACGGGCGCCGCATACGCAATGTGCCATAGTCCTACGGCACCCAGCCGACCGGTGCTCCCTAGAATAGAGCTCCCTAGGTCCGTCATGTATTAGCAAAGCCGACATGTTAATTTTTTTTTCAAAAATTCCTAACCTAACACCTCAAACTGGTTCCCAACGGCATAGTTTGTGAGGGCATCATAGTTTGAGTTTCCTCAAACTCTAGCAATGGACCCAAAATTTCACCAAATAGCGCTGCCACAACGCACTTTAGCCCCTAGCATCACAATTTTTGTGAAAAGGGCGCTGTCGCGGTGCACATTTCCAAACTGGCCCGCGAGTCCGAGCCGAGCCCGAGCCCAGCAGTGGAGTTTTTAAATTTTAAATTACACCGCTACGGCGCTAAATAGCACCACTGTGGTGCAAAATGGAAATTAGCGGTACACTTTCAACACCGAGCGGTGCTATAATAGCTCTGCTGGAGGCGAGCTCATCATAAAACATGCAATAAATGCATTAAAACGAAGAAATGAAGCTTTAGTTAGGGTCACATACCCAGGGCATCGATGCTGGGTGGCGGCTGGTAGGTCCGAACTTAGTTTGAAATATGCAAAGGAAGCTATTGTTGTGCCATATCATCAGGAGGTTAGAGCTCGATTCTCCAGGTTTGCTAGCGGAGGTGTGTGAAAATGATTTGAAAGTGACCCCTCGGGCCCCTTTTAAGCCTAAAAATTAGTGTTTTTTGACCCTCTAGGGTTGTCCTGCTAGTGTTTTGGACCCCTGAACTTGTTTTCATCCCTTCAAGGCTTTTTTTTCATTGTTTTATTGCATTTAGACACATTTTTAGCCTCTTGGACCCCTTTGGGACCTGTTAGGAACTTTGTCACTTTTTTCGCGAGATCACCCAAAAAATGGAAATTTTCATCCAATCTCTTGAGGGGGCATTATAATGGCATGTTTTCTCTTGCCATGCAGTAGTGGGGCAAGTTGTTAATAATAAATTTTTTTGGCTTTGATTGAGATCGTGTATTTTTTGAACCAACGCAATGAGTGCATTGCTTCAAAGAGGGCAAAATGTAGAAATTGAAAATATACTGATTTGACATCGTGCACCTGATCCTGACCCACTAACACCATTTCTTCCTGAATTATTCCTTGGTCTAACCATTTAATCAAATTCCCTTATATGATTTAATTCATCAATATTCATCTCTTAATTAAATAAATCATTTTATCTAATCAAGTCAATCTCTTGTTAATTAAATCAATTTATTTGATCTAATTATCCCTATTTAATTAAATAATCAATTTATTTGATTAAATCCCTAAAGTCTGTCCATTAAATTAAATAAATTAAAACCTTATTTGATTTAATCTAACACCGTCCCTTTTAATTAAGTAAATCAAAATCTTTATTTAATAAGCCTCTTACCATATTCCTCTCTTATCTGATTTAAATAAATCCATAAATCTAAGTCAAATAAGTCACATCATCTAATCTACTATTAAGTTAATTAAACCCTTGATTAATTTAACCTCATCTCATGTCACATCCTCTAGATAATGCAAGTTGCACATGAAAATAGATTTAATTTATTTATTAAATCTCTATTTTCCTCACACGACATCTTTTTGGAATATTCTCTCATTTTGAATTCAAAAATTCCAAGTCAACATGTACATCCAACAAGGCATTTAAAACCTCAGATTACATGTCCTTTGCCTTGAGCCAAGTGGCATTTATTGCATTTTCCCTTCCCTCTTACATGTCATTTCAACAAATTTGAATTTCAAATATTGGCATTTATTGGCACAAACCCCAAATCATGCACAACCATCATCCATTCATAGCTTGACAAGTGGCACCATATCATTGGATGAATGTTAGACCCACATTGCTCAATTTTGGGCACTCATCCATCTTGAAATCCTATAAATGAAGAGATCCTCTCCTCATTTTATCATCCACAATCCAAGAAAATTTACCATGCTAAAATACTTAGCCATTTCCATTCATCCATCTTGAGTTCTTGGCTAGGTTATTACAGATTTTGTTTGGAGCTCTCACCATTTCATCAAAAGTGGATCATCAATCTCTTCAACATTCGAATCTTGCATCTTAGGGATTGGGAAAGGGCCAAATTTCCACATCAAATTGGCACCAATTCCCCCATGGGATTGAGAGTTTGCATATCTAATTAGGATTTTATCTTGTTCTTATCGTTTGCATTGTGTTCTTCAGTATTTTCATTCCTAGATTGATTTGTAAATGGATTTCATGGGGAATCCTTCTTTTAGCTTGTAATTCTTTGTCTAACTTTTTTATTCATGTTGTTTTGTAGGTACTAAGAAAAGGATTCACACATTTGGTGCTAGAAGGAGGCCTAGACATCAAAATTTCTAACGTTTTCTCAAAAAATTTGCCCTTTTCTGCACACACAGTAAATTCCAATGCGGGCTCTCTAGCGTCGTTGTTTTCATGCCGCGGGCTCATCAGTGTCACTATTTCAACACTGCAGGCTTGTCAGCATCACTGGGCTCATCCCGCCAAAATTAAAATTCAAAACTGTGCCGCTGGACTCGCTGATTTGCACTAGTTTTCAAAAATTTGAAAACTCTGACGCTTTCAAGAACTGTGACGCTAGGTGAAAAGAGTGACACAATCATGTTCTCTGTCCTGACATAGAGCACCACTGACTAGTAAGTATCACTATAATAGCACCATTGGAAGAAAAAAAGAAGCGATGCCTTCACGAGTTGTGACGCTGGAAAACAGAAAAAAGGAGAATTTAAATTTTTAGCACATGCTTTTGGTTCATGATTTATTTATCTACTATTTACTAGTTTTTTAACTTCTGTGTTTTTCTAGAATCTGATTATTTTCTACCTTGTAGGTTGTAAGCCAAAAGTAAAGGAAGGAGAAGCATGGAGATGATATTTTGTCTAATCAAAGTATTTTTTAACACCTAAGTGTTTGTTTAACACTTCTTTAAGTAATTTGTCATCTTTTTCTTTCTTTAGAACACTAGCTTTCATTTGGGTTTAAAAAGGATTATTTTTGTTTATTTCTTGCAAAAGGATTAAAAAGAACCTTAGGATCAACAACTTACTAGATTTCGTTTATGGATTAAACAATTGAACAAATATCTTTTCACTTGTGATTTGGTGCTTTAAAATAAACTCACATATTGCTTTGAGGATCTAAAAAGAACAAGTGTAGTTGTGTTTTTCGTGAGGGCTTACTTAGACTAAAGCCATTGGAAAAGGACATATGTGATTCTCTCACGCTTTATACCGATCTTGAGAATCAAAAGGTCTTTTCCATGACTTTGGGTTGAGATAACGCAATCACCTCCACACTTCGATTTGGGCTTAAAATTGAACAAACTCTTGTGCAAGTGTGAGTGGAGACTTAGTTGTGTACATTCTCTTGTTGCCAACAAGGATTAATCAAGTTACGAATATTGTTCTTCATTCACTTTTGTTTATCCTAGAGGGCCTGCCTTGGGGAAAAAGTAATCACCCTAGGGAATGACTCAATCGGTAACACTCTAAAGCCAAGAGTATTTCCAGCTGGGATATAAATGTGGATATTGGAAGAAACACCAATATTACGCAGTTGACTCCGACAAGATGGATCCGAAAGGGGACTCTTGCCATGTTGGGTCAACTCCTACGAATGGAAAGTCCGAACTATAACCCTTATTTTGTAGTGGTCTATTGATCCATTGAGCGAGTTTATCAAAGTGGTGCATTGGAACTTAGATTCCAACAAGTTACTTACCATGTCCAATCTTGGTTGAAATATAGAGGTTAAGACTTCATTCTTAACATAACTTTATAATTTATCCTTGGTTGCATGTAAAATCATCTCTTCTACAAAGGGCATGAGGCAAGCCCACCAAGAAAAACGTACCCATTAAGCTACGATGTTGCATTGCTTGTGAGTCAGTTTGAAAATACATTGCTTGATAAAAACAAATAAAAAATGAACACTTAACATCATCCAAATTTCAAACCCTCTTGGAGACAAATATCATTGACTCAATCCATATGTTATTGCTTTCCCTTGGGACTCATGTCCTTAGAGGTTTCTAAACATTGGGTTACATCTTGATTCCTCTCCTTGAGTAAACAATAGGAAAACCCTTGTCTTAAGTTCATTAAATTTCCACATAGCATATCTTATGGGGTTTGAAGAAATTAAGACATTGGACATCTTAGTTTGAAACTTTAATCAAAGAGAGTGTTTTTGGTAAAATAAAGACATTAAGCAAAGCTAAGCAAAATGAACCTTCATGTGTGTTGAAAACTTTACAATCCCAAAGCACCAGTCATTGTTTGAAAATACAAAAATGCATGCCCAAATGAAATCATTTCTTGGTTACAAAGGTCTTTAGGAAGCATTTGCATGCTCTTCAATACCTAGATCTAGGCAAACAAAGTGTCCTTTTAAGTTCATCTTAGGATCAAAACATTATCAAAACATTTCATCCATACATCAAAACAAAATCCACCTCACCATCACCTTTTGATAAATCTTGAAATCATCCTTGATACTAGGCTTTATGGAAAAATCCAAACCATCATCAAAATCATTGAGACAAAATCCTTGAGAACATTATCAAGAAACACTTTTGGCTAGGTATGTGTAAATGCATCCTTTTGCATATGCTTAGACAAAGTTATCAAAATCATCTTGTCTAGATTAGTGTATGTAGATGAATCCTTTTCCATATGCTTAGTGAAACAATCATCTTGTTTGAATAGGTGTGGGTAGATGCATCCTTCTCCTCACACATATTCAAATTATCATCCTTTGGAAAAATCTATCCCTTAGATCATCATCCAACATATTAGGATCCTTTTGTTCAAAAATCCAAATCCAAAACAAAAGCATAAACAAAAGTCAAGGAAAAAATCTTAAAATCTCAAAATCTCAAAATCCAAAGTCCTAAAAAGCTTAGTATCTCATTCAAGATTGATCAAAAGTCAAAAGCATCCATCTCATCCATCCCTAGTATCATCATCATATCATCTCCTTTGATCCTCAAAAGCATCCTCGAAAATTTAACGTTGGGACATAAAATAGAGATCAATCCAAAGAATCAAGAGATTTCATCTCCCATATTCTTGATCCTTGTTTTATGGTCCAAGCAAGATCTCAATACAAGAAGAGTATGGAAGCCAACAAAGAAACACCCGCTTCAAGTGACCTTAGCCAAACTAATGCATAAATGAATCCAATAGAATTGAGCAACCCATTGACCCTCTCATCATCACAACATCCCCAAGAAGAAAATCAAGGAGAATACCTCACTTTCAGAATGTCTCACGAGGAAATGGCAAAAATGCTCCAAAATCCAAACAACCATAGAATCATCAACATTATGATAAGACTTAACCCTTCGTTGTACATGCTGGAACTAGCAAAACAAGGGGCCAAGTTTTCTTTGGGTTTTGATTTAAGTACTATCATGGACACATATTTCCCTTAATCTCATCCACCATCCCCATCTCATCTACACCTCCATCCCAAAATGACACACAAAACATTCCGCAAATCACAACATGGTTTGCTCCAACCCAACCAAATGTCAACAAGGGAAACACATTTCTCAGTGCTCTTCAATCACATCCCTTTTTTAATAATCAAAACATGGATGCAAACACCACCTTGGAACAAAGCATGCCTGAAAACCCATTACACAAGAATGTTCCTCTCACATTCCATCACGATCCATCATCATCATATTTTCACGCAGCACCACAAACACCTCTTCTCACAAATTCACAAAAAGAGGGAGATACGTTCGGACTAGGGGGCTTATTCAACACCATGACATTTTCACAACAACTCATGCCCCTTACATTTCCACCTCTTTCACCATTGCCACTATCATCCGCACCACTCCTTGGTCTAGGGATTCCTCCCCTACCAAGTATCAATCAGACCTACATTCCAACCATCAATCAAAACATTGTACCAAACACACAAAATTTATCTTTGATATTGCAACAACAAATGATAAATACACAAGCAATAGCAACACCATCAAACACACCCTTAACATCACAAAGCATGGTATCACAAGGACCAATCACATCAATACCATTATCCAACATGCAAAATATCAACACAACATCATCATCTATCACCATTCCAAATCCACCACCACCTCCACCACCTCCAACGTTTACCACATCAAATCAATATGATGCAACATTGCAAGCTGCTTTCCAAAGAGGATACCAACAAGCCTAGAAACAAAAATCCGTGCAACAAGCCACTCAAGCTGCACAAGCCGCAATACAAGTGCAACAAGCACAACAAGCTCAGGCATTATTGCAACAACAACAACAACAAGCCACCCAAGCTACGCAAGCATTGCAAGCACAAAGGGTCACTCAAGCACAACTATTATTGTAGCAACAAGCACAACAAGCACAACAAGCACAAGCCCAAGCAAAATTTCTTGCATAAGTAGTGCAATTACAGGCATATCAACAAGCATTGAAGCAATACCAAGAGTAACAAGAAGCAGCAGAATTGGTAGCCCAACAACAAGCGTTGTGGGAACAACAACAAGCACAACAACAAGCGGTGTTGGATTAGCAACAAGCGCAACAACAAGCCCAAATCCTAGCACAAAAACAACAAGATCAACAGTAAGCATCATTCATACAAAAGCAAGTAGAAGCCTACTTTGATCACCAAAACATGCAAATACAATCAAGCAATGCACCGACCAACCCATCCATCCAAACCACGATTGAAATACCTCAAAACACTTTCATCCCACCCCCTGATCCCTAGAGTGATGTGATGACACAACTTAGGTTGCTCTCGCAACAAGTGCTCGACCTTCAATTAGGGTGAACAACTAAAACACCAAGCAACTTGTGTCCCTATCCATTTGATAAGAGCCTAGACATGAAACCATTTCCCAAAGGATTTGAAATCCCAAAATTTAACAAATATCGAGGGATGGGAAACCCTGAAGATCACATTAGGGAATTCCAGGTTCATTGTATGGAAGTAGGATATGACGATATGTATCTGATGCGGCTATTCCCTAGGAGCTTGGCAGGTCCCGCTATAGAATGGTTCTCTCACTTACCCATAGGCATTAGAACATTCAAGGAAATCATAGATGAATTCATTAGGAATTACGCATGTAACATTACAATGGATGTTAGTCTCAAAGAACTCTCTGCTCTAAAACAAGGAAAGAATGAGTCTTTCACCTCATTCCTTCAACGATGGTGATCTAAGGCCAATCGGAGCAAGTGGACCATGTCGGAAGAACAACAAGTCTACACAATCATAACCAACCTTGAAAGCTTCCTCTCATTTCATCTCAACGTTTAGGGTATCACTACATATGAATAATTGATATCCAAGGCACTTAGCATTGAAAGAGCCCTTGTGACCCAACCAGCTAAATCAACATCATATCACGAGCCACAAAACAATCACCCACCATCAAACTACAATGATAAACCTCATACATGGGCAAGAAACAAGAACATCACTAATGATGGCATTGTCGATGCCAAGGTGGTCATTAGTGGTAAACGCCAACATACACCCACACCGCAAATCCAAACAAAACATCAAAACACTCATCAAAAAATATATCAACCTAATAACAATCCAATCATCAACAATCTCAATGACCAAAGGGGACCGCCACAATGCAAAACTTATCCAAAATGCAAATATGCTATTTTGGGGGAACCATTAGAGGACATAATGAAAAAATTGATTGACAAAAAACTTATCAAACCTCCTACATTCAAAAACTACCAACAACCTGATGTCAAACCTCCATGGTATAACGAGAACCAACTTTGCAAATTTCACAAAATCCAAGGTCATACCACGAACAAATGCATGAGACTCAAAAATATCATCCAAGATCTTATTGACAAGAAAATCATAAACGTGGAAACACCCACAAGAAATCAGGATCTTAAAATCTACACAAATCTGATGCCTAATCATGGCAACAAAGGGAAAAAAAATGATAAAGGGAAGGGCAGTGTAAATCATGTATACAAAATAGTCGTTGCTTCCCTAAATGAGGACTGCATGGTTATCACCATCAAGGGCGCCCATGCCAAAGATTGTGGAGTCACCACAAGAGGCAGAAAAGTCACCATTGTAGGATCATCCCAACCTAATAGAGTCCCTTCATCTAGAGTCGTTCCGCATACCTACAATGCTGTAGAGAAACTCAAGAGAATGCTAGCACACATCTCCATCATGGAGTTGTTAAAAATCTCATCAGTGCATAAAAAGATCCTTGAGGAAGCATTAGCCTCATCCACTATCCCCATAGATCTCGATGTGAAGCAATTCCAAGCTATGGTCAGAAATATCATAACACCTAATCTCCTTACATTCTCTGACCAAGATTTTCCTGCCCAACCATCTCACAACTGCACACTTCACTTGGAAGCCATTGTAAACAAAAACAAAATCAAAATGGTCTTGGTGGATGGAGTTGTAGGTTTGAACATCTGTTCCCTTAGTCTCATCAAGCAATTAAAAATATTAGAAGATTCCATCGACAAAGGCAAGGGTATCACAATCAAAGCATATGATGACCAAGAAAGAGTGTCTTAGGGCACAATTAAGCTCCCTATCCAAGTAGGGCCAACACTCATGGAAACCACATGTCAGGTCTTGGAACTCGAATTTCCATACAATATCCTCCTAGGATGCCCATGGATTCATGCGATGAAAGCCGTAGCATCAACCTTCCACCAATGTGTTAAATTTACACATAATGGAGAAGAGGTTACCGTCCATGGAGATCCTGAGCCATTTTCATATTGCAAGAATCTTGAGGCCAAGTATTACAAAATCCCCCAAGTGCCAAAGAATGATGAGGGCCCATCCACACAATACATCGATCCCACCACTCTCGCGTCCACTTCTGGAATAGAGACACCCACCATTCCCACCATATCCGACATCAAGCTCATCATCTAGGAGGACGGCTGTGGAAGTTATAGGCTCCCTAACAATGCTTTTGTGATAGGAGAGTTACCACAATCTCCTAGATCACGAGGATGCCCATAAGAAAATCAAGCTTCCACATCACAAACATATCCTGAGGATTATCCCAAATTCACAAGATGGGGAGACCTTGGTCATGATGTCATTAAAGTAGATCCATCTCACATGTTGTATCAAGATGAAAGACCGGCAGCTAATTTACCAATGGATTAAAGAAGAAAAGGCTTACACATGATGCTTGCAATGGGCTAAGACAAAAATCAAAGACTAGGACAAAATGACAATGGGCTCATAATACCTATCATGCCTGAGACACGACCCATAACAAACCTTGGTCTTGGATGTGCCACTCTGAGAATAACCATACATGGCCGAAGTGCTCTAGTTAGAGCCACTGATGTTTCTCCTCAGCCAGTACTAGTACAAGTACACTCACCAATAGTCACAGGTAGGGACACACATAATTTTATAACTGAGACCTATATTAGTAGCGATGACGAAGATACCTTATCCAATCTACCTAGGCTATTCAAAGATACCACCCTATGTATGATTAGTACAATATCCTTTGAACTAGATAGTCAAAATCATGAGATTCGTTTAGTCTACCCCAAACTGATTGACTATGACCAACGAGGACCACCAATTCTCGATACATTTGAAAATGATGAAGTGCTCTCAGAATTCATGGGATTGAGGGATAATATTCCAAATGGAGATCACAAGGCAGGGTTTATAATGGAGTTGGACACACATGTCTATTACGGGGAAATGATTGAATCCTTCAGTCGCAAAAGTGAGAAACTAAGAATCATATCCAAGTCCTTGAGTGAAAACCACATTGTGGCACTCTCTGACAAGAAAATAGTAAAAAGAAAGGACGTATGATCCAATGGTGAAAACCTCTCTAAGGTGCCCAAGGATGAAGGATTCAATCTTCCCCTAAGAGCTATTCATCAGGAGAAGTCAGCAGTCTTGGCTGAAAAATACAATCTGGTCAACATAGGAATAGAGGAGGCCCCGCACATCACATTTTATGCTGAATCACTATGATCAGAAGAACAAGAACTCCTAGTAGCATTCCTAAAGGAGAGACAAATAAACTTTGCATGGAGTTATGTTGATATGCCAGGGCTAGATCTAGAGACAGTTGTCCATCATTTAGCAGTATATCTACAAGCAAAACAGGTCAAACAAAAGCTTCGAAAGATGCATCCTCAAATAGCCTAAGTATTAGTCAAAATGGAGCTCAAAAAGTTGTTAGATGCAAGATTTATTTGACCAATTGATTATCTAGAATGGGTATCAAATTTGGTACCTATTTCAAAACCCGACGAAGCTATCAGAATCTATATGGACTTTAGAGATTTGAACAAGGCATGTCCCAAGGATGATTTCCCACTTCCCAACATTGACATGATAGTAGACATGATAGCAGGGCATGAGATGCTATCACTAATGGATGGATTTTTAGGATATAACCAGATCATGATAGCAAAAGAAGATCAACATAAGACGGCTTTCACTTGTCCATGGGGGACCTACTACTGGAACATGATGCCATTTGGCCTAAAGAATACAAGAGCAACCTATCAAAGGGACATGACACTAATATTCCATGACATGATTCACAAAATAGTCAAAGACTATGTTGACGACATTCTAGCTAAGTCAAGAAAAAGACAAGATCATATAGCAACCCTAAGTGCTATCTTTGACAGACTGGAGGAATACAAAGTCTGACTAAATCCCAAGAAGTGCGTCTTTAGCATACAATTAGGTAAATTGCTAGGATACATAGTCTCCATGAGGGTTATCGAGGTGGATCTGGCAAAAGTAAAAGGAATCTTTGAGATGGAAGCACCAAAGACATTAAAGCAACTGAAAGGCCTCTAGGGCTAACTTCAATCCATCTGACGGTTCATAGCACAACTGGCAAAAAAGCAGAACCCATATTCTCACCTACTCCACAAGGGGCTAGCATATAAATGGGATACAAAATGTGAGGAGGCATTCAACAAGATCAAGGAATATCTACTGACACCACCAGTGTTAATGCCACCTATCCCGAGAAAGCCATTAATCTTATATGTTTCAGCAACAACATCAGCCCTTTGAGCTCTCTTGGCTCAACATGATGAAAATGAAAAGGAGAGGGCTATCTACTATATCAGCAGAACAATGGTTGGTCACGAGCTAAATTACTCATTCATTGAGAAAGCTTGCCTCGCTGTAGTGTTTGCATCCCAAAAATTTAGACATTACATGTTGGCACACAAGATAAAGCTCATTGCCAAAATTGATCCCCTCAAGTATCTCTTATCAAAGGCAATGCTCTCAGGAAAAATGGAAAAATGGGTAATGATATTGTTAGAGTATGACATTGAGTATGTTGAGCGAAAAGCCATTAAAGGTCAAGTTATTGCAGATCAATTAGCAGAAGCACCCATTTATTCTGTGAATCCTCTTGTCTTAGAGTTTCCAGATGAGTCCATCTTTAACCTCAATATAGCTAATCACTGGAAACTATACTTCGATGGTTCATATACACAACATGGATCAGGAGTTGGTATCTTCTTCATCACCCCACAAGGGGACTGCATACCACAGTCATACAAACTAGCATTCCCTTGCACGAATAACATAGCAGAATATGAGGCTCTGACTATAGGTCTTAGGAGAGCAATAGAATGGAATATCATAGCTCTCAAGGTCTATGGAGACTCACAATTGATCATAAATCAATTCAATAATGAATATCAGACAAAGGATGACAAGCTAACCCCATACAAGAAATTGGTGGAGACTCTAAAGGAATCCTTCATTGACATAACATTTGAGCAGATTCCAAGAACCAACAATAGAGCAGTAGATGCGATGGCAACAATTGGATCCTTGCTAAATATCCCTAACAATGTCCCAAGATACAAATTTCTGATTGAGCAGCTTTTCATCCTGCATTTGAGGTACCAAAATCAGAATTTGTGTGTGAAATCCTTGGTCTAGGTGATCCTTGGTACCATGACATCTACACATATCTTCGCATAGGAGTTATACCCATTGACCTCCCATTAAACCTAAAATGAACCTTCATCAAAAAAGCATCTAGATTCATCATCCTAGGTGATACCTTATATCGTAGAAGCATAGAAGGTACCTTGTTACGCTGTCTAAATGTTGAGGAGGCATTAATCGCTCTAACCGAGGTTCATAATGATATTTGTGGCTCACACTCAAGTGGAATGACCATCGGCAAGAAACTGCTAAGGTTGGGGTATTACTGGCCCACAATGGAAAGAGAAGCGCATGATCATGCTAAAAGGTGTTTACACTATTAGCAGCATGGATATCTCATCCATGCTTAAGCTTAAGAACTTCACACGATCGTCACACCATGGCCCTTCTCATAGTGGGGACTCGATCTGATTAACAAAATCACACCCACCTCATCTAATGGCCAAAAATTCATTATCACTACAACTGAGTACTTAACAAAGTGGGTGGAAGCCATACCCATGACATATATCACTAGGAAGCAAATCTCAAAATTTATCCTGAACTATCTCATCTATCGTTACAGTGTCCCACAAGCCATTATCTCAGATAATGGGACACCATTCAAGAACCAGGAGGTTTGCGACTTGTGCAAGAAATTCAAAATCCAGTGTCCCTTCTCCACCCCATACTACCCCCAAGGCAATGGCCAAGCAGAAGCCACAAACAAAACCATCCTCAAAATCCTCAGGAAAATAGTCAATGACGCAGGTCGTGACTGGCACTTGCAGCTTAATCTCACCCTCTAGGATTATTGAACCAACATCCACACACCCACCCACGCCACCCCATTCTCCTTGGTCTATGGATTAGAATCCATACTCCCCATTGAGATCAAGTTCCCATCCTCAAAATATCATTGAAAAATATCATCACTGATGAGGACTATCAGGTATCAAGATTAAACGAGCTGGAGCTACTAGATGAGAGATGCATAGATGCTTTGAATCATCTACAAGTCTATCAAAATAGACTCAAACAAAGCTATGATAAGAAGATCAAAAGAAGGACTTTCCAAGTCAAAGAATTGGTCTTAAAAGAAAATTAAAAGAATGTCCCAAACCCCAATAGCAAAGGTAAGTTCAAACCTAAATGGTTAGGACCTTTCATCATAATAGCAAGTTATAAATCAGGGGCATATTAGTTATCAACACCCGAAGGGGAACCTCTGTAAGAGCCAATAAATAGCTCCCATCTCAAAAAATTTTATGCCTAATTCTTTCAAGGTATAGAACCAAAAAATCCAAAAAATTAGAAGAAGTCCTAAAAAAGGTTACTTCAGGGAAAACTTGGCAAACAGGCATCTTGGTAACAACAAAAAGCAAAAAAGAAAAAAAATCCAAAAAAAAAAATCCAAGAAAGGATCAAAAAGATCGTCCTCTAGTGAAAACCACTTATGTGGCACTTTGGGCAAGTACCTTGTTGAAAACCTGGCAAACAGGCGCCTTGTGTAAATAAGAACTATCCATCCACCGAGATCTTTATGGCTTGATCTGCATCATCCATCCATTTCACTTTCATCATCCATCACATTTAGATCTCCATCCATCACTCATCCACTCGCATTTGCACCATAGCTTGGTCCTGTGTTTGTATCATGATCCCTCCTAGTACTACTCAGCCCATCCTCAAGGTTAGTTTGTCTTTCCTTTATTGGAGTAGTCTATTGCATCGCTAGGGGCACACTCTCATTGAATCGGATTCGTGTATATTCTTGAAGTCCTCAAAATTAGAAAATCCAAAAACATTCAAAACATATCAAAATCCAAAAATAGGTCAAAAAGTCATTCAAAAAGCCAAAAATAGGGCTGTCTTGTCGAACTATGTTGTCTCTGAGCTTGAATGTAAGCAAGGTTGATCTTTGATCATCCCCTGAGACATTTAGGTCAGTCCTATAGGAGTTCGTCATAATAAACTGACATCTCATCATGTATATCTTCATCTATGAATTGGTCAAGTTGTCAGTCGAACTACATGGTCTTTGCGTGTATAACGTAGGCAAGACTAATCTATCGATCATCCCTCGAGGCCCCTAGGATAGGTCTTTAGGTTAGTTTCTTGGTCAAAATCTCAAAAAATCCCAAAAATATTTGAAAAATAAAAAAAATAAAACATTTGGAAAATCTCAAAAAAATACCAAAAATAGCCTCAAAACATTGCAAAACATCAAAAACATCCAAATATTTGAGAAAAAACCATCTCATCTAGCTTATACCCGCAATAAACATTACTCATAATAAACTAATCATCATCATCAACCTTTGGTAAAACAATCGAAAACAAGTCTCACACCATCTTAAGGTAGAACTCAAAATGTCAAGTCATAAATCTAAGTCAGTACATAATCAAGTTGGTTATCTCTTCGTATTGCTAACTCATCATCTGAATTGGTCCCATATCAATCATCCCTTATAAATGAAATGATGTGCCGCCATCCACTAACATGTCCTAGGATGAATCCTTCCTACAATGGGCATTATCTTTTGGCAATAAGTTTCATTCATCATCCTTAGAAAACATATCCTTTTTCCATTAGTGGTATTGAAGAGCATCATTTTGTTTGTTTACTTGGTCTTTATCTTTTTGAATTATCTTATTTGCGCTTATTCCAAGGATGTCTCGATGATATCCCAAAGTAGAGGATTTAGAGAAATAGGAATGGGGCAACGATCATTATCTTTTTTCTGCTGTGATTGTTGGGCGTTCTTGTCATATAACTAGGTGAATACTTGCTTTGTTAGGAATATGTGGAAGAAGTCTACGACAACTTGTTGACTATTACAGGGATAGGTTTACCTTTCCATGTTTTGGTCCGAGGTGTCTGAAATTTCTAAAGTGCATCTTAGCAAGGTGTCTGTATGTCAAGTTTGAACAGAAATACTCCTATCTATTTGTTGAGTCAAAGTCCATCACACTAGGTACCACGCCATCCTGGTTTGCTATACCTCGATGCATCATACCAAGTGTGCTATCAAACATAGGAAAATTTGGCCCTTTGAAAATCCCAATTCCTCAGCAAGTAATCATCATCATCATCATCATCATCATCATCATCATCATCATCATCATCATCATCATCATCATCATCTGCATTCAGGTCATCGTGCATCTTGTTGAAATGACTTCTTCTTTTCTTACTAACCGCGCTAACAAAAGTACTATGACATTTGATCATCATCACCATCATCGGCATAAATCCTACATCCACAAATCATTAACATATTGCATACACATCTCATATAAAAAGCATATCATATAGGAAATATACACATCGCATTTTAAATAAGTACATTCATGACACCGTATTCCACCCATTGCATTACATCTAATAGCATTATATTGATCATTGCATAAAGCATTCATTTGCATTTCATAAGCACTTCATATTATCATTACATAAATCACCACATAACATGAACGGAAGCATCTCATAATCATAAACAATAGGAGCATAAGCATTAATGTATTAGGCATACATATCATTGCATTAACATATCATTGCATCACATACATCATCATTTAGGATAATAAAATTTGTTATTCTAGGCATCTCATACCATCATTTCATTCGCATCATATCACGGCCATCGCATCATATCATATTTAACCATAAATCATCTCATATATAAGCATTTTTTCACATCATTGCATATACTATAAATTAAACCATTTCACATATCACATCGGCATAAAATAGATAACATCATTGCATAAACATCATTTACATCCATAAAAAAGTCACTGCAAATCATATAGAAATAAACCATCCATGCATAAATAATAGAACACATTGCATCGCATCAAAATCAGCTGATATATATATCAACTGTCATAGTACAAAAATAATCATATCACTGTACATATGTGTAAATCAGTACAAAATGCCCATCAGGCTATTAAAAATGAGCCCATAAAGCACAAAAGGTAAATTATAAAGATTTGGATCAAGCTTGATCTCTGTGAATGCTGCCCTCGCCCCTGTCACCATGACCCTCTGGTGGTCTCTGACTAGCTCGCTCTGAGTACTCTGGGACCCAGTCTACTCTAGGCACTGTATCATGGTAGGCCCAGTAGTAGTACTTTGCCTCTCGAATGGCCTCTCTGTAAGATCGGACCGGCACTGTACTCTGCGAGGATGAGGAGGCTATCATGCTCTCAATCTACTGCCTGCGACCTAGCTCTGTCGCTGCTTGTAGCTCTACAGCCTATCTCTGCTGCATAGCCTGATCCCTCTCTTCTCTTAGCCGCTCTCTGTCAGCCCGTGCCTAGTCCCTCTCAGCTATCACTACCTGTACCTATGCCTGTAACTGCAAGATCAAGGCATCTCATGCATCTGCCTACCCGGCTGGCTATGCCCGTGGTTGTGCATGGACCTGACCCTCACCCTCAGCTCAAGGTGGTGGGATAGGCAGATCCTGCTATTAGTCCTGCATGGGGACATCCCTGAGACCTAGCAAAACTAGGGGTGCCTTTGGTGGCTCCCGTCAGATCTCGATCCTTGGACCTCGCCCTTGTGCTTGTCCTCTTTCCTTGCCTCTGACCCTATATGTCTTTGGGTCCTCACCTAGAACAGTTAACTAGAGAGGAGGCCTGAACCAATCCCTGATCATAGGCCCAAGATTAGACCACCAAATGTCAGAAGCTATCAACCGCCTCTACGGTAGGAATGTCAGGCCCCCATGACACCTGTATCATGCTATGTGCAAACATGACTACATAGCTGTCATCTGGCCGATCCTGTGGCTCTCCAAACTAACGTTGCATGCACCCTGGCAGGTACCTCTCTATCATGGTATGCTCCTGCCCTTGCATGTATCTATCCTGGCGACAATAAACGAGTTGGTTTGCATCGTTAGCCCATTCGGGCAAACTGAGGTACGGTCTCCAAGTAAACACGAGCATCTCATCTATGACCCGCCTCCAATAGGGGATCCCATGCTCCCCAATATGTGTAAATGACACACCCCCTCTGTATCATGCCACAAAGGTATCCTCTACCCCCATCGAAACTGGAACCACTCGTGGATGTAGCATAGAAATGTGCTCCCATGTCCAGACATGTAGCAAGGTAACTCCAGCTCCTAGTGCTCTGCCATCTACATAGGCATACTCATGCAAATCCTTGTAGAGTGAAGCCAAAAGGCACGGGCCCCCATGTAAATTGAACTAGCCTATCCTAGACCATCCTCTTCCAGCAATATCCCTATCTAGGACTAAAGTACCGCCCTTGTCTATTTGGGGAAACTAAACCTGAAATGATAGCTGGAATTGCCCAGCGGAAGGGAGGTGCAATAACTCTATACCTCTCTAGCTCGATCTGCCCCTCGCAGTAGATAATGTCTCGAGTGGTAAGGAATCAGGTGTAGCAAGTGAGTCCCTCCTCCATGTTGTAGATCACCTGGCAGCTATGAATGGCCAATCATAATATACGCCAGATGTCCCCCAATGTGACGGTCACCTCACCAGTGGGAAGATAAAATGACGACGTCTCGCTATGCCACCGCTCTGCCAGTGCTGACAACATCCCAAGGTGTCTATGCATGGGTGTCGCATACGCAATGTGCCATAGTCCTACGACACCCAGCCAATCCTGATCTCTATTTTTGAAGTCCTAGAGAACACTCACCAAATCTCATAATTGATGCTCCCTAGAATAGAGCTCCCTAGGTCTGTCCTATATCAGCAAAGCTGACATGTTAAATTTTTTTTGGAAAATTCCTAACCTAATGCCTCAAATTGGTTCCCAGCAGCGCAGTTTGTGAAGGCGTCGCAGTTTGAGTTTCCTCAAACTTTGACACTGGACCCCGAATTTCACCAAATAGCGAAACTCAAACTCTGACACTGGACCTAGAATTTCACCAAATAGCACCACCGCAGTGCACTCTAACCCCCAGTGTCGCAGTTTTTGTGAAAAGGGTGCAACTACGGCGCACTTTTCCAAACTGGCCTGCGAGTCCGAGCCGAGCCCAAGCCCAGTGGTGGAGTTTTTAAATTTTAAATTGCACCACTACAGTGCTAAACAACACCATGGCGGTGCAAAATGGCAATTAGCGGTGCACTTTAAACACCGAGCAGCACTATAATAGCACCTCTGGAGGTGAGCTCATCATAAAACATGCAATAATTGCATTAAAATGAAAAAATGAAGATTTAGTTAGGGTCACATACTGGGGCATTGATGCCGGGTGGCTGCTGGTAGGTCCGAACTCGGTCCAAAAAATGTAGAGGAAATTGTCATTGTGCCATATTGTCAGGAGGTCAGAGCTCGATTATCAAGGTTTGCTAGCAGAGGTTTGTGAAAATGATTTGAAAGTGACCCCTCGGGCCCCTTTTAAGACTAAAAATTAGGGTTTTTTGACCCTTTAGGGCTGTCCTGCTAGGGGTTTGGACCCCTGAACCTGTTTTCGTCCCTTTGCGGCTTGTTTTACATTGTTTTATTGCGTTTAGACATGTTTTTAGCCTCCCCGACCCCTTTTGGACCTGTCAGGAACTTTGTCAATTTTTTCGCGAGATCACCCAACAAATAAAAATATTTGTCCAATCTCTCGAGGGGGCATTATAATGGCATGTTTTCTCTCACCATGCAACAGTGGGGCAAGTTGTTAATAATCAAAAATTTTGGCTTTGATCGAGATCGTGTATTCTTTTAACCAACGCAACGAGTGCATTGCTTCAAAGAGAGGCAAAATGTAGACATCGAAAATATATTGATTTGACATCGTGCACCTGATCCCGACCCACTAACACCATTTCTTCCTGAATCATTCCTTAGTCTAACCATTTAATCAAATTCCCTTATCTGATTAAATTCATCAATATTCATCTCTTAATTAAATAAATCATTTTATCTAATTAAGTCAATCTCCTGTTAATTAAATCAATTTATCTGATCTAATTATCCCTATTTAATTAAATAATCAATTTATTTGATTAAATCCCTAAAGTCTGTCCATTAAATTAAATAAATTAAAACCTTATTTGATTTAATCTAACACCATCCCTTTTAATTAAATAAATCAAAATCTTTATTTAATTAGCCTCTTACCATATTCCTCTATTCTCTAATTTAAATAAATCCATAAATCTAAGTCAAATAAGTCACATCATCTAATCTCCTGTTAAATTAATTAAACTCTTGATTAATTTAACCTCATCTCATGTCACATCCTCTAGATAATGCAAGTTGCACATGAAAATAGATTTAATTTATTTATTAAATCTCTATTTTCCTCACAAGGCATCTTTTTGGAATATTCTCTCATTTTGAATTCAAAAATTCCAAGTCAACATGTACATCCAACAAGGCATTTAAAACCTCTTACATGTCCTTTTCCTTGAGCCAAGTGGCATTTATTGCATTTTCCCTTCCCTCTTACATGTCATTTCAACAAATTTGAATTTCAAATATTGGCATTTATTGGCACAAACCACAAATATTGCACAATCGTCATCCATTCATAGCTTGACAAGTGGCACCATATCATTGGATAAATGTTAGTCCCACATTGCTCAAATTTGAGCCTTCATCCATCTTGAAATCCTATAAATGAAGAGCTCCTCTCCTCATTTTATCATCCACAATCCAGCAAAGTTACCATGCTAAAATACTTAGCCATTTCCATTCATCCATCTTGAGTTCTTGGCTAGGTTATTGCAGATTTTGTTTAGAGCTCTCACCATTTCATCAAAAGTGAATCATCAATCTCTTCAACATTCAAATCTTGCATCTTAGGGATTGGGAAAGGGCCAAATTTCCACATCAAATTGGCACCAATTCCCCCATGGGATTGAGAGTTTGCATATCTAATTAGGATTTTATCATGTTCTTATCATTTGCATTGTGTTCATCAATATTTTCATTCCTAGTTTTATTTGTAAATGGATTTAATGGGAAATCCTTCTTTTAGCTTGTAATTCCTTGTCTAATTTGTTTATTCATGTTGTTTTGTAGGTATTAGGAAAAGGGTTCGCACAAGGATAGTGGACATAGCAACTCTTGAATTGATAGGGAAGATCCTTTTTGTATTTATAATTTAAATATGTCGACTAGACTCTAAAGTTGATCACAGCTGAAAACTCATCTTACTAGTGTTATTTTGATAACGTGTTGTGTGCATAGTTGAAGATATATTTTTTGATATAGTTGGTGATATTTGTACAATATGCAATGTGATATTTTTATCCTACTATATCTAGTACAAAAAAATCACTCAATGAAGAATACCCCTAGCAATATATGATTTTGCACTTTATATTTACTACATTTATAATGCCAAGATGTATTAAAGATGGAAAATTACAAAAATATCTCAAAATGAGATCTACAATATGAAATTACAATTTATCAATCGAATTTAGACTAAAAATGAAGCCTTCCCAAAACAAACTTTCCAATGATATCTTGTTTGCAAAAAAATGACTTCTAGATCAAGAGTTATGAATTTTTGAAAAAAAATATGACTGTAGTCAAATTTTATGGTTCATTTAGAAGGCAAGAAACATAGAAAAAAATTAAGGATGTAAGAGGGAACTAAATGATTCTTAAAGAAGACTCATAGTTGGAAATGTTGTCATGCAAGTTATCCTACACATGCAGCTCTCACTGGAGAGTTTTGAGAGACTCTTCAAGGAAGGAGTTGTCACAGTGTTCAAGGAAGAAGTAAGATGTGGTCATGCTCACCATTGCAATCATCAAGAAGCATGAACGAGTTCCAAGGGGTCTTCAATCATGCTCCCCATTGCAACCAAGCTCGCAGGCCAAATTTACCTCCACCACTTGCATAGCAGG
The DNA here is from genome assembly GCA_007258455.2 of Sequoia sempervirens. NCBI lineage: Eukaryota > Viridiplantae > Streptophyta > Pinopsida > Cupressales > Cupressaceae > Sequoia > Sequoia sempervirens. The sequence continues at coordinate 14,495 of VDFB02317573.1, read as the reverse complement.
ATGAGGAAGAAGTGAGGTCCAATGATCAAACAACAACTATGGATACTGATGAGACTAAAGAGGATAGTGGAAAGAAGAACTCTTGAATTGATAGACAAGATTCTTTTTGTATTTATAATATAAATATCTCAACTAGAGTCTAAAGTTCATCAGAGCTGAAAACTCCTCTTACTAGTGTTATTTTGATGGCATGTTGTGTGCATAGTTGATGATATCTAGACAAACCGCTTTGTAATATTTTGATCCTACTATATCTAATACAAAAAAAATCACTCAATCAAGAATAACCCCTAGCAATATATGATTTGACACTTTATATTTAGTAAGTTTACAATGCCAAGATGGAAAATTACAACAGTATCTCAAAATGAGATCTACAATTTGAAATCTTATGTTGCATTTGGAAGGCAAGAAAAGCAGAAAAACTTCAAGGATGTAAGAGGTAAATCACTGAGTCTTCAAGAAGACTCATAGCAAGAAATTTTTTCATGTAGGTTGTCCTACACATGGAGCTCTCACTAGAGAAATTTGAGAGAATCTTCAAGGAAGGAGTTTCCATGGTGTTCATGGAAGAAGTAAGATGTGGTCATGCTCAACATTGCAATCAACAGGAAGTAGATAACTTTCTAAGGGTGTTGAACGAGTTCCAAGGGGTCTTTAATCATGCTCCCTATTGTAGCCAAGATCACAAGCCAAATGTACCTCCACCACTAGCACAATAGGATGAGGAAGAAGTGAGGTCCAATGCTCAAACAACAGTTATGGATACTGATTTGCACAAACATGCTCCAAAATGAACCCACACTAAAAATCCACATAGAAAAAAATCAAATATGGTATTTCTTTTAGTTTTTTCTAATTCTTTAGGTCATCATATGATGCAAGAGAAGAGCATACTCAAATTTTCAAGATCTCTCCAAAAATTACTATACAATGAAACCCAACCCGCTCTAAAACCATGTTAGAGTTGGCCACAGAGATACCCAAGATCTAGAGGCAAAATGGAAAGTACAATGAGATCAATATACAATGCTCAAGATTGGAACACCTCATTATATAGCCAAGGTGGGACATAAGATGCCATAATATTATTGCAAGTTTCTTAATCTTATGATATGAGACAAATTATCATTACTACCTAGGAAAAGATAAAATTTTGACATGACTACTAAGTCTTCTAGAAATAATGTTAGGACCTATGTAAACTTAACATGTGAATATGTCCCCTAAGCCCCTAGTGAATGAATTAACTACATAAAAGATATTTATTCAAACCAACAGCATGAAGATATTATACTAGAAAGATATTTGGACAGATTGAACAAAATTCTTAAGATAAAACCCTAATTAATATTTCCTTCAAGATTAATGATGGGACTTGAAATTTCTATTTTTTTAATATTTATTTCCTATTTCATAAAGAATTCCCTTGAATTATCTCTTATATGTAAGATAATATTCATGTTGGCTAACTTTTCCAACATGTAGTAGTTACATGGAATTTCATAGGACCTCCATTTTTTTAGAAATGGAAATGACCATTTATCTATCTGAAAATAAGGTTTGGAGGTGTGACTCATAATGCAACATGCCACATCAACATGTCTAATGAGAATTTTTCTTAAAACATATTTTTTAAATCGCACCATAGAATCCCTAGTAGTTGAAAAAAATGATATCATTTGTAATTAGAACAATGTCATATTTCTATTTAAAATATAGCTTATATGCAACTTAAATGATCTCCATACCATTTTCTAACAATAAATTTTGTTATCTTGAACCTTTATATCTAATACAAATGACCTAATAGTTGAACACAAAAAAGATTATGGATCATTATAAAAACAACACATTATTATTGAAAATACTTGTAACTTATATTCAACTTTATATGATCATTAAACTTTTTGAGAGTCTCTCTCATTTCATGATAAAACACATATTATTTATTATGCTCATCTTTTATATATGTGATAGGACAACTATATAATATGTACTCCAATATATATGTGTTGCTACACAATTGTTGTATACATAAAAATAACATTTTTCTATGATACAATAATACACGTTTACACAAGCATCATATTTTACAATTGGAGCATTTTTATAAATTAGTTATGATATTTTATTGAATCAAAAAAGTAGTTATTTCACTTGTTAATAAATATATATGGCTTTTATACGATATTCAAAAGCTCTCATGTGTTCATATAGGGGTCCATCTCATCAAATATTTGATCATTTGTAGATGTACATGTGGACTAATTATTGACAATATATAGTATAAATATATTGCAATACTAAATCCTATAACCACAATTACCTTACCAATAGTAGAAACTGATTGAACTATTGACCTTACTTATTTTTAATACTAAGAAAAATATTAAAACCAACTTGAACACTAAAACTTGATGCCATCTCTAATGGTTGGAATAGCTATAAGAGACACGGCTTTTTGTAGAGTTATGCCAAATCTCTCAGACATATCAATACCTTCCTTGTTGTCCACAGGAATGGACCAAGTGAAGGCTTGCAACAATGATCCCACCACCAAATGAACCTGTTTCTGTGCCAGTGGAAGCCCGATGCATATCCTTCTTCCCGCTCCAAAAGGTATCAATTCAAAATCATGGCCTTTAAAGTCAATGCTAGATCCTAGAAACCGATCCGGATTAAAACTTAAGGGATCTTTCCACAAACTTGGGTCTCTCCCCATGCCCCACACATTCACAAGCACATTGGTATTCTTTGGAATAAGAAACCCATTAATCTCACAAGACACATCTGCTTTTCTAACTATCAACGGGATTGGAGGGTGTAATCGAAACACTTCTTTCACTGTTGCTCGGAGATATGGAAGATTTTCTATGTCTGCCTCCTCCATTCTTCTCTCCACACCCACAACATCATCTAGCTCTGCTTGGACTTTTCTCATTAGTGTTGGTTTTCTCAAAAGCTCTGTCATTGTCCATTCAATTGTTGCTGATGTTGTGTCGATCCCTGCAGTAATCATGTCCTGCCAAAACAAGAATTTGGGTAGTGTTATTAATAGTAATACAATGCTAAAATTAGTGATGGGGATCACATTAAGACAACTAAGGTGGACGAAGAAATAGGGAATAAGAATATGATTTTATCCATATATTATTTTTAAGCTGTTAGTAAGAATATAGTAGAAAAATGTTTCAAAAGAAATGATTTACAATCCTCTATGTATACAAAGATAAGCTCTTACAAATTGTCCATATGGTTACCTCAACTTCTTAGTAAAAGTAAGCTGGAAGTATCAATGTTGGTGCTCTAGAATTCCACTTATTGTTATATGGCAACAAACCCCTATTTTCTTAGCACATATTTGATTTTCTAGTCATGAGATCTCAAGCATGTTTGACATATTTTAATGATGTTTATGGATGTGAAATCATTTTATACAATCAATTGTGTAGGTCTAGAAAATTAATGGTCTTAGATTTGTGGGCTTCCTATAAAACATTACATAATTGTAAGCTAGTTCTAGAATCCTAAGGTTCTATCTCTAAATTATTCCAAAGAGGACATCTACTTTCATAGCATTAAGTTTGATATCAACACATGGCATGCCCCCACTTGTTAGGTTTATTGACTCTCAACATCTTAGAAACAAACATATTATCAATCCTAATTTATTTGGTAACTTAGCTGTGAAACTTAAAAGATTTATCTCTATAGCTCCACACACCTAAGTCACTTACTAACTTTGACTAATTATATAATAAATAATATAACATAAAAAATAATATAATATAACATAAAAATAATATAATAAACTGGATCATAAAAGCCCATGTATAAGACGTAAAAAATCATGGTGCATGAAGAAACTTTTGTGCGCAGTTCCATAAATGAAGAGATATGTAGAACGTTCCACCCCTCTTCCAATATCTTCTGGATAGAAAAGAGAATGATGCCTACTGTCCTAAACTCCTGGATATGAGTGGAAAAGTTGAAAACAATTAGTCTATATGAAACAAGCCAGATTTTACATAGTTTACAGATACCCATAACGATTTAGAAATTAGAAATATTGTTTCGGTTAAGTGGGAAATTCGAAAAGAATTAGTCTAAATCATTGCTATGCGGCTTACCATGAAGATTCCTTTCATGTTGTCCAGTGTAAGTTGTGCACCATCATCTATCAAGTTCAACATTACATCCAGAAAATCCTTTTCTTCATTGCCGCTATCAGCCCTCTGTGCTTGTCGCTCCTTAATGACTCTGTTAAACATGTCATCAAAACGCTTGGCCAAACTCTTAGCTTTCCTAGTCAGCCCCTGGACATCAAACCTGCCCAGAAAAGGGAAAGAGTCGGATAAGTTTGGAACCGCTGCCAACTCGATGACTTCTCGTACCAGGCTCTTAAACTCTGTGGCTTGTGCAGTGCCTGACTCCAGCAATTTTTTGCCGCAAATAATCTTACCCATAATGCTAAGAGAAATCATAAACGCTCTTTCGCCAATCTTCGTACTATTCCCCTGTTTACAATCCTCCATGATTTCATCAACAGTGCGAAATATTTCCTCTCTTCTCAACTGTCGCAAAGCCTCGAGCCTTTTGACACTAAAAATCTCAGTGTTGGAGATCTTTCTAAGCAAGCGATAATGAGCGCCATAAGGACTCCATAATAGAGTTGTGCCTTTGTAGGAAAGTGCGCTTATAGCTGAATTGATTGTCTTGCTTGCGAAGCTCTGGTCATTGTTCTTTAGTACTTCTCTTGCCATGGATTCAGATGTCACAACCAATGTTTTCTGCATTCCAAAATTCATGATCATGAGAGGTCCATATTTCTGTGCAAGGAGGAAAAGAGATTGGTGGGGCTTGTCCCCACGCTGAAACATGTTTCCAATGACCGGCCATCCAGGAGGACTTGGTGGTAATGGTAAGGACAAACTCCTCTTACTCTTCTTCTTCAGGAAAATGAGAAGTATCACAAGGAGAACTCCTGCAGCTACAGAGTATGATGAGGATGCAACAGTGATTGAATCCATGACAAACTAGTACCAATAAAGCATTCACTGAATTGGTGCTCTCAGTTGGTATGTGAGACAGAAAGCTTTCAATGAAGTTGTGCTCAAATGGGTATTTAGTGCAAGAACATTAGGTGAAATTTGGCTCGAATGGGAATGGGCGAGAACTCATCAGATAAATATGTGATCAAGTACGTATATCATTGAATGCTATACGTCTGGATGACGTTGTTGGTAGGTAAGGAACGACTTAAGTCAATACATGTGGGCAAGAAAAAAATGTGGTTAAAGATAAATCACATTTTTTCTAAATTGAAGAATCGGGAGGCTTCTAATGTCTAATAATTTACATTATTCAATTATTTTAAGTGTTGATCAGATTTTGGGCAAAATTCAACTATTTAGAGCTTTAAAATTATAATTTCATATTTTTGGAGATTTTTTAAATTTTATAAGTTTAATAATATAATTTTCGAGTTTGATCTTGGGTTGAAATTCACTCTTAAGAATCATTTAGTTTTGTAGGATTTAAGGGTAAATTTTAAGGTCAGTTATTTAGGATTCCCGCATTAATGAAACCTTTCTTTTATCACTCTATCTACCCTTATCCCCTTTGCACTTCTAGTGGTGTAGTTGATACCCCTAAGTTTTAAGAATTTGGTTGTATGTGTTGAGTCTTGTAATGGTTGGAAAAGTCAAAAACTATGTGATTCAACTTGATATTGGTATGAAATTTTGTTTATTCAATGATTTTAATTCATTGCATGAAGTACCAATTACTATTCAATAATTTAATTCCTTATTTTTATTCTTTATTAGTCGATAGGCTTTGTGTATGAAATTTTCAAATTTTAGAATTCTACTTGAGATGGTCAATTATTATTTTCATGTCTTAACATTATTTTCTTATAAGAGGTTAATATTTTTGATTTCTTGCTTATCATAGATTTTTGTGTCAAAAGACCTTGTTATTTTTTGTGTAGCAACCATGAAGTACATTAGGGTGGCATTGTCACCTTTCTCTCTCCTACATGGCATCAACATTTAGTTAATGAAGGATCCTACCCCACAAACTAACCATTGTGGGGTCTTTGTAATATTTGTAATTTTTCCTTTAGAGTTATTAATGTTTATGTTTTGAATGGTATTGTTGAGAGATTCAATATCTACCACCACTTGGGTTATGTGTGGTGATTTTAATATGATTCAAATTACCTATATTAAATGTGGGAACTTTCCTACGCAGTGGACAATTGGTTAAAGAAAGGCTTGGTTCTTCATGTGTAATAATTTAGGACATTTTTATCCTAATCTTGATCCCCACCAAGAATATATGACATTTTACTCTTGGAGCAATCTTACAACAAGGCCTAATATAGTTCTTGAGCATTTAGATTAAGCAATGATGTCATTTTTTCTTTTCTAGCAATTACTCCCTGCATAGTGGAGGTTTTGTTCGATGTTGTACTTTCACACCACTTTCAAATATGTTTTTGTATTGAGTGGAAATATTCTAAAACAAAGGTCATGAAGACTAAGCTTCTCTAAATACATAAATACTCAATCACAAGGATACACTAGCTCATATCCAACGTGTTTAAAATTTGAACAACACTTATGCATGAGATTAAATGGATATCCTAGTGGACTGATGTCATTGCATGTAATTTTTAATTCCTTCGCATTAAGGGGTGTCAATTGGCATGTTTCTACTACTATTTATACAAGGCCACCACCTCAAAGCTCTACAAAGCCATTTCAACTTTAGAAGCACAATCCTAAGTTGATTTGGTTAGTCAACTTTGTGTGGACCAAATTTTCCACCAAAACTAAGTTGTAGATGCTCACATTAAGAATGGATCCCAAATACAAACTCAAATTCATTGGTTCAACATAAGAGACATTATGGGAATCATAAATCATGAAGGAAAGAAAAAATTATGGTCAAATTGTTTATACTATTAAATACAGTATGTGTGGGATGATGTTATGGGAATCTTGAGTAAAACTACATATGGGAAAGGAAAAAATTCATCAAAGGGTATATAATATTGAATATGATATGTGTGTGATGATGTTGTTGGAATCCTAAGTAAAATTATGTGGGAAAGATATTGTCTAGTTAAAGGGTATATAATATTGAAGAAGACATTTTTTCAAATTGAAGAAGTTTTTTTTCCAAATTGAAGAGTTAGAGAGGTCTAATTTTTAGTAACATACATTATTGAATTATGTAAAGTGTTACCCAAAATTTAGGGCTTTAAATTATAATTTAACATTTTTGGAGCATTTTTAGAAGTTTATAAGTTTAATACTTTTGTTCAAGTGTAATCTTGGGTTGAAATTCACTCTCAAGAATCATTTAATCATGTAGGATTTATGTGTAAATTTTTAGGAATGTATTTGGTTCTAAAATAATAGGTCCAAAATTCTATAGCTTTTCATCACCGTCAAGGCTAGGGGTTTCTTATCAAGGAGGTAAAGATAGGCTTCTCTACAAATTTAGGAATGTTGAAGGCTAACTATGAGAGTAGGAAGACTCTCTTAATCTTTGGTATTAATTTCAACCTAGGAGGGTATTCCTGCATGTCACCAAATTAGTTTAATACATCAAGTTTGGAGTGATTAGTTAGTGATTTACATAAGAACTATACCCAATTGTGCCCTTAACCACTAAAAATTATCACTAAATTAAGATAGTACTAGTACTAACCTATTATAGTTGATTCCATACCTTGCATCATATTTGTAAGATGACAACAATTTGTAGTCTAGAAAATATGTTTTCTTATTCAATGCATGTTACTCCCAACAAGGTATACAATATTATGGATGATTCATTAAACATATGATAATTTAAATTTCACATAAAATTTATCCTCTATTATCTCATTGGATCATGGGCAACATACATATTTTCTATTTCATTATTTATAAAATTAGTAAAATATTTTCTATTCTTATGAGTATGGAGGATTGAGATCCCTAGTGACTGATGCTTTGTAAGGTAATAGAACTTAGTGTTTAACCATTTCAAATAGAAATTAACTAGGGAAAAAAGATATTATGTAGATAAATATTTATATTTAATGATCCCTCTCTGAATCCATTAATGATAATCTATGTTAGTTAAATGAAAAAACATATTACAAATATGTCATTGATTAGATGCAAAAAAAATTTCAAGTACCCAATTACAAATTCAAAAGAAAGTGTGGTGGAATAAATTTTACAAGGTGAGGGCCCATTGCACCTCAAAACCCTACAATCCATCTAAAATAATGACTACCTAAGGAGATAATTGTTACAAGAATGTGCTAGAGTAGCTATCTCCCTATAATTGGGAGAGTATCATTAATGGTGGAGACACTATAAAACCCTAGATAGTTTTGTACTGCTACAATGAAAATCCCAAAATGATCATCCCTTACAAATAAGAAAACTTACAAATAAATACATCTTTGACCCTAAAAATTTGAATGTACTAAGAAAATATGGTAGAAGAGTGTTGAAAGGGACACTTAGACCATTTGTGTAGTTGTCATTAATGCTTTCCTTGAAATTGTGTCATCAAAAATCATAGGGTAGTTCAAATGGGCCAAAAATATTCATAATTCCAATATTTGTCACTTTGTGTGATGATTTTAGGTACATTCAAGTGTGATGAGACAAATGAGGGTTGCAAACTCTATAAAAATTTGACAATAAATGACATGAATGCATCAAGATCCAAATCCCTAGAATTCTTATTAACTCAAGCACAATGTTTTAAAATTTACCTTATTTTTTAAAAATACACTTGCAACACAAAATATTCATCATGATGGTGAATCAAATCATGTAGATTAGTTTTAGAGGTCACTGCTAAGCATTAATGGTCAATCTAACCTTGTATCATCATTATCACTTGAGAATGACTCAAAAAAATTGATCTTTATCACCTTGGCCACTTGTATTAATATTGTCATGGTTATTTTAGTGTTTATTTTTTCCTATATGATTTTAGGTTTTAAAATCAACCATTGGAAAGATTGTGGTTAGGTGCAAGTTCAAACCAATTGTTAGATCAAGCCTTAACAACTTATTTACTTCCTCCATAGAAAATAGCCTTGAAATCATGCCAAAATTGAGTAGAAAAGTACTCAAGTAATGAAATCAAATATTTTTCAAATTTTAGTATATTTTTGGTGTACTTGAACCTTTTCTAGTGACTACATGCCCTTTTAAAACTATTCCAATTAGTTGGCAAGAAGTTGACAAAAAGAAGGTAGGATTTTTTAATTGTCAATATTCGAGGAAAACTCATACCTTATGCCTTTGCTTTAGGTGTTAGGAGTTGGATTAGAGAGGAAATCATATTTTAGAGGTATGTGGAATTGAGGAACTCTAAAAGGGAAATCCCAAAAAAAGTTCAAATTTTAGGAATATCAAGGATCAAGGTTTGAAAGTACCTTGTGATAGGTACCAAGGTGCAGGGAAACTCCATAAAGAAGAGCAAAAAGATCTAAAAGAAATCAAGGAAGGTATGTAAGGAATCTATAAGTGAAGGGAATTTTGTAACCCCAACTTTGATAAATACATAATGAAAATAAGTCATAAATTGAAACTGAGGTTAGAACGAAATGAGGTATCTTTATTAGGGATAGTCTAATTTCCTAGTCCAAAATACTTAGGAAATTATTTTATCAAAGACTGGGATAGTGAGGTGATTATGGAAAGGGAAACTTGATGACCCATTATAAAATAAATGACTTATGCATTTTAGTGAAAATGACCAAGGATCAAGGATTATAGATGTGATGGGAGTGATGTTGGTGGAGGAAGAATTTTAATACCCTACTGATAATATTTTGTAAGGAATAATGGTCAGAATATCAAGAAGTGGGTGAAAGGCATGACATCAAAGGAAACAATGAAAATATGCAACTCAACAAAAAATAGGAAATACATAGAAAACACCCCATGTAAGGCCTTTCTAGTTTTTAATTAACTTGGTGTTTCATGGATTGAAACTCAACTTAGAGAGAAGATTTCAAACTGTGCAGTTCAGTAAATGCTTGCAAATACTTCATTCAATTATCAACCAAGGCTTCCTAAGCTTGTGATGATGTTGAAATTATACGTGCACCTAAGGACTCTACACAACCTATATTGTTAGATATAGGGAGTTTACACATGTGCATAAAATAGGAAATGTTGGAAAGGAAAGAAAATAATAAACTTGCAAAACAAAGTAAATAACTTAATTTCTCACCTACACTATAGGTACTCTTAGTTTAAAGTTGTTACTAGTTAACTACTAAAACCTAAACCCACAAAATAAACTATATTAATAACTATTGAATCCTCACAACTCAACTAATTAACTACCTTAGAGCTTGACTCAAAGTAATGTTACAAAACACATATGATCATGAATCTATTCAAAATGAACACAACATGAAACATCTACTTAAACAAAGAAAAATGAAGTGGGTAGATAGTACCTTGAGTGGCCCTTGCTCAAGCTATTGTACCCACAAAATAAACCAAATACGAGCTACTAGATCAACTAATCATAATATTAGACTGAAAACATCTTTATTGCATTGAAAATTGAACGCTCATAACATGATAGGAATCTCAAATAGATTTACAATTCAAAAATCCATATTCATTACAACTATAAACTAAAAATTGTCTTGATAAAGCATGAAAAATGGAAATATAATCCAACTCCAATTCTAACTAGATTTACTCCTTCACTATCCATCATCAGCTATAGACATGGGAAGATATTTATTTGCATAATGACTTAAAATTGAAATTAAAATAGAAAACTAAATGTTAGTGTCCACTCTCCTCAAGAATAGTAGATCATGAACGAGTCTTTTCTAATTAAAATGTAATTGAAAGAACAATAAAAAGGAAGTTGAAGAAATATTCTTTCTCAAAGGGTTTTGATAGAGACATATTCAAATTGTCATGTCATGAGCATGATTGTATTGACCCCTTGTTTATCTATCGTGTTTATTTATTTCCTTGGCAACTCACAATTTATCCTTGCAAATGATCACCTTCATTCATTTTGGAACTATTGTGTGTTCATCAATCTGGACTCTCCCTTATTACTCATGATCATTTGGCTGCATGCTCAATGCTCTAGTTGCTACGAGTTATTGGCTGCAAATAGTTAGTTCCATCTAATATATACATGCCATTAATAACCATGAATGAAACATAGGTTCATATTAAAGGGTATGTGCAAGATCATGATGGGCCAAAAAGTGGCAATATGATGGGTATGTGGCTAATGACCTTTTTTTTACCCAAAATTGATGAAACAAAAAGGGTTTTTAATGGAGACTATCAGCTTTCCATCAATATAAATTATGCTTTACTTTGAATTTAACAAGTAATTATTATTCATTTTCTATTTGAATTACGACTAAAGTCCTAATTATTGATAGGCTAATTGAAAAATATCTAGAGCTTTCAAACGATATCACACTTTTTGAATCCAAAAAATGCATCACATCCTATGGTTCACATACTATAGGATTAAAAAAATAAAAAATAAATTTCATGAACTTTTGACCAAGTTAAGGTGGTCAGACATACGAGTTTTTATATTTTTTAAAAGTTGTAATAAAAAATCCATAATTAATTATTTACTTGGAAAAAAATTACAAAAAAATATGCATCACATCGGGACATGAGTCCTCTACTTATATCTAAAATTTTATAAAAAAATATTATCATTTTATTGTGGTTAGGGTGGTCAGACAAACACCTACTTCTTATTTTTTCCCTAAAATTTAAGTACTACTACATTGAAATTTGAAAGTTCTACCAAATAGATTTAAAAAACAAACAAACCTAGTAGTTTAGAAACTACATTCAATTTGCTACAGATTCTATTCTTACATATTTTTGAAATAATATAGATAACTTATTCAAATTTTTATGTCAAGTTGCCTAACTCTGATTTTTCTAAATTTTTTGCCACTTAAGGGTGTTTTTTTTCCATTATGATCCTGCATATACCCTAAATATCATACATATTCACACATTTATCTATGAAAATACTAACATATTAATCATATTTCCATACATCAAAATCTAGTTTAGGTTGGATGAAGGATATAACATATATATAAGTTTAGGAATGTATATGAAATAAATAGCTTGGAATGTCTAAAAAGTATGAACTAAGCAAAAGAAAACTATATATTAATTAGTATCATCATTCCTTCCAACTAGAGAAATTGGTTATCCTTAAGCATTCATTCAATGGCAGAGGTTGTACTATAAAGTGATCTCTTTGAAATTTTCAACTACATCCACTCCTTTTATCCATCTCAGGTAGTAACCCCAACAATATGAAATCCTTTCCCATTTGACATCTTCTGCCTCTTCTTATTTTGCATGCTTTCCCTTTTCTAATATGGTACTGGATAAAAAAACATGGGTGGATGATAGGTAAGTTCTAACCATTTGAGTTCACTATCTTTGGTAGTTTTTATATATCTTTGAGATCTTTCAAGCATGGCTAAAAAGTTGTATAAGGAGTGTGGTTCCTTCTTTCGCAATTTAGGAGTTAACTCTATCCATCTTTCTTATACAAAATTGAAGGCACTATGGATAAGTCTTGTAGCTAGTTATTGCATCTTGACATAGTCATTTTCTCTAATTTTTTCATTATTTTTTTGCCTACACCTATATTCTTCAAGAGATCTGTCAATTCTTCTACAACTACATTGGGATCATCCTTTTCCTCTTTATAGATATGTAGAGAAATAGATTTTTCTCTTTCAATATAGTCCTATATTATCTCACCCCTTTGTTGTTCATTCCTGAAATAAGACATCAATGCTCTAACCTATGAATCTCCCACAAATATTAATGGGTTCCATTTTGTATCATTTGGTAGAGCAATATTATGCAAGTAAAATTCACATAGTTGATCTTGCATCTTTGGTGTAGAAGTAGAGAAAATTTCTAGAAACATAAATTTCTTATTCAATCCAATTGGCAAGCCACTAATTAGCTAACTAAATTGGAAACATAAGTACTTTTCTTGCAAATATAATTCATATACCCTAGCAAGAGGTCTGCATTTAAGTATTTGTGCAACTTTATCTACTATTTCCTCAATTTTTCCTATCAATCTCTTCATTCTTGTTTCCTATTTCTCAAGGGCCCTAGTATGGTTAGGTATCATGTCTACTTTTTGGTTCTCCTAATATTTCCCTTGTTGAGAGAATTCCTTGTTTCTTTTCCACAAATCATACCCATGCCCAAATGTATGTAGTTTCTCCTCTAATTTCATGATTTTTATGTTCCTTTCACTATGCTTTTTTTTATATGTATTCACCAATTTTTCTAGCTAATTTATCCTTTCAAGTGCTTCTTGCAATTCCTTCTTAATAATTATTTCCTCAACAAAAAAAAAATCATCCTTTTCAAAAAATTGACCATCTTGCATGGTATATTCATAGCCCTCACTATTAGGACTTTGTGGGGTTATTTTTCTTGTTTTCTTTGTAAAATTTACATCCTCTAAATCAGATTCAAAGGTGCTCATAAAATACGATTCTTGTTTGACTAGTGTATGTACATTCCTAAGGAAATCTACCTTTAATTATGAATCTATCTCCAGTGTCACAACATCTTCCTTTTCTTATTTCTTAATTGACCCTCTCATGGGACCTTTCCTCTTTAGGTGGTCTGAATGTCTAAGTTGTGTGGATTTCTTCTGCCTTCTTGTAGGTGTAGAAGAAGATTCATTTTTCCCTTTTAAAACTTTTTATGTTTTCTTAGAGGTGGGTGTTTCTTGTTGCTCCCTTATTGCACATTCCTTGCTAGGAGATTTAGGATTAATGTCTTACAAATATTTCTCCTTTGGATCCCCTATGCTATGGATAGGTGAAGTAGCATAGGAGCCAGACGTTAATTCCCTTTCTGCAACAACAAGGTCTTGTATATTTTGTTCTTGTCCCCTATTTTCTTCATTAGATCCCATAAGGATGTCATTAATGTCATGCCTTCCAAGAAAATTCTCCCAAGAAATAATTGGAAAATTATTTCTCAAACTTCTTTTTACCAGTAATGTAACCACAAAAAAAATGTGATAATGTTGTACATTCCTTTTTAGTTTCTACTATAAGCCCTTTCTTTTCAATAGATTGTAAATAAATTTTGGAACATTTACTTTCCTATCATGTTGAAAATGACCAAGAAACTTAAAGTGCATTGTATAAATAAAAGACTACCTACCATCACATGTTAAGTATTTAACTTTATAAGTAGCTACTGATGCCTAGACCTAGGGTATGGATAATTTTTTTATACCTTGGGATGATGTGTCTAGGTTCTCGCCTGGTTGACATAACTCATTCCTGGCAGTGATAACATCTACTCTCACTAGGAATTATTCTCTCTCTCATGGTAGACTTGATACCTAATCTGTTATATCCTTAGAAGAATCCACTCTTAATCCTT